>PISX010021977.1:0-32593 GCA_004024625.1 Mellivora capensis
CCCCCCCCCCAAAAAAAAGAAAGGATGAATAGCCAACTTTTGTAGCAACATGGACGTTATTGGAAGCGATTATGCTGAGTGAAATAATTCAAGCAGAGAGAGTCAATTATCATAGGGTTTCACTTATTTGTGGAGCATAACAAATAACACGGAGGACATAGGTTGATGGAGAGGAGAAGGGAGTTGAGGGAAATTGATAGGGGAGATGAACCATGAGAGCCTAAGGACTCTGAAAACAACCTTAGGGGTTTTGAAGGGGTGGTGGTGTGGAAGGTTGGGGTAGCCAGGTGGTGGGTATTAAGTCGGGCACATATTACATAGAGCACTGGGTGTGGTGCATAAAGAATGAATTTTGTTATGCTGGAAAGAAATAAAAACACATTGAGATACCACTTTACACCAGTTAGAATTGCAAAAATTGACAACACAAGAACAAATAAATGTTGAAGAGTTTGTGGAGAAAGATGAACACTCTTACACTGTTGGTGGGAATGCAAGTTGGTGCATTCCCTTTGGAAAAGAGTGTGGAGTTTTCTCAAAAAATTAAAAATAGAGCTATCAAATGACCCAGTAATTGCACTGCTGATTATCTACCCCAAAGATACAGATTTAGCAATAACAAGGGCCACATGATCCCCAATATTCATAGAAGCAATGACCACAATAGCCAAACTGTGGAAAGAGCCAAGATACCCTTCAACAGACAAGTGGATAAAGAAGATGTGGTCCATATATACAATGGGATATTACTCAGTCATTACCGAACTTTTGCATCAACATGGATGAGACTGGAGGATTTTATGCTAAGTGAAATAAGTCAAGCAGAGAATGTCAATTTTCATATGGTTTCACTTATTTGTGGAACATTAGGAATGCATGGAGGGTATTAAGAGAAGGAAGGGACAAACAAAGGGGGAGAAAGAAGAGTTGGAGAGGAACAATGAGAGACTATGGACTCTGTGAAACAAACTGAGGCTTTCAGGAGGGAGGGGTTGGGAGGATGGGTTAGCCTGGTGATAGATATTAAGGAGGGCATGGATTGTGTGGAGTAATGGGTGTTATATCCAAACATTGAATCATGGAACACTACAACAAAAACTAATGATGTACTGTATGGCGACTAACATAACATAATAAAAAAGCATATATATATATATATATATATATGTATGTATATGCACACACACACAATTTGTATTGTATATTATATATACATATAATTTATATATATATATAATCTTTATATATATAATCTTTAAAATATGTATATATAAAATCATTTTTATTTTATTTTATTTTTTGTTATATTATTCACCACACAATACAACATTAGTTTTTGAGGTGTGTTCCATGATTCATTAGTTGGATATAACACCCACTGCTCATTACAACATGTGCCCTTCTTAATAACCATCACCAGGCTAACCCATCTTCCATTGCTCCTCCCTTCTGAAACCCTCAGATTGTTTCCTGGAGGCCAGAGTCTCTCATGGTTTGTCTCTGTCTCTGATTTCTTCCCACTTGGTTCTTCCTCCCTTCCCCTATGGTCCTCAGGGGTATTCCTTATATTCTACATATGGCTAAAACCGTATGATAATTGTCTTTCTCTGCTTGACTTATTTCACTCAGCTTAATGTCCTCCAGTTCTATCCATGTTGATGCAAAAGTTGGGTATTCATTCTTTCTGAACTGAGCAATTGTATATATGTCCATTGTATATATGGACCACATCTTCATAATCCATTCATCTCTTGAAGGGCATCTCAGGTCCTTCCACAGTTTGGCTATTGTGGACATTGCTGTTATGAACATTGGGGTCAATGTGACCCTTCTTTTCACTACATCTGAATCTTTGTGGTAAATACCCAGTAGTGCAATTGCTGGGTCATTGGGTAGCTCTATTTTTAACTTATTGAGGAATCCTCACACTGTTTTCCAAAGGGACTGCATCAATTTGCGTTCCCACCAAAAGTGTAAGAGGGTCCCCTTTCTCCACATCCTCTCCAACATACATTGTTTACTGTGTTCTTAATTATGGCCCTTCTAACTGGTGTGAGGTGGTATCTCAATGTGGTTTTGATTTGCATCTCCCTGATGGCTAGTGATGATGAACATTTTTTCATGTGTCTGTTAGCCATTTGTATGTCTTCATTGGAGAAGTACCTGTTCATGTCTTCTGCCCATTTTTTAACATGATTATCTGTTTTGTGTGTGTTGCGTTTGAGTAGTTCTTTATAGATCCTGGTTATCAGCCCTTTTTCTGTATTGTCATTTGCGAATATATTCTCCCATTCCGTGGGTTGCCTCTTTGTTTTGTTGACTATTTCCTTTGCTGTGCAGAAGCTTTTGATGTCCCAAAATTCATTTTTGCTTTTGTTTCCTTTGCCTTTGGAGACATATCTTGAAAGAAGTTGCTGTGGCCGATATCAAAGAGGTTACAGCTTATGTTCTCTTCTAAGATTCTGATGGATTCCTGCCTCACATTGAGGTCTTTTATCCATTTCGAGTTTATCTTTGTTTATGGTGTAAGGCAATGGTTGAGTTTCATTCTTCTATACATAGCTGTCCAATTTTCCCAGCACCATTTATTGAAGAGACGTCTTTTTTCCACTGGATTGTTTTCCTGCTTTGTCAAAGATTATTTGACCATAGAGTTGAGGGTCTGTATCTTGTCTCTCTACTCTGTTCCACTGGTCTATTTGTCTGTTTTTGTGCCAGTACCATGCTGTCTTGGTGATCACAACTTTGTAGTAAAGCTTGAAATCAGGCAACATCATACCCCCCCTACTGTTTTTCTTTTTCAAATTTCCTTACCAATTCAGGGTCTCTTCTAGTTCCATACAAATTTTAGGGTTGTTTGCTCCAGCTCTTTGAAAAATGCCAGTGGAATTTTTATCGGAATGGAATTGAAAGTATAGATTGCTCTAGGCAGTGTAGATATTTTAACAATATTTGTTTTTCTGATTCATGAGCATGGAATGCTCTTCCATCTTTTTGTGTCTTCAATTTCTTTCATAAGTATTCTATAGTTCCTTGAGTGAAGATCCTTTACTTCTTTGGTTAGGTTTATTCCCAGGTATCTTATGGTTCTTGGTGTTACAGTAAATGTAGGCTTTTGTTATAATCCAAAAGAGTGGCACAAAAGGAAGAAAAATAGAGTTGAATGATTAAAAGTTGTGTTGGTATTGGGATATAATCTTAACATTGTTATATAAAAATAAACAAAATATTGTATATTAATAATTGTGTTGATGTTTTGGTTTCTGAATCCCACCTTGCCTCTTATTAAATGCCTTTTTTACCTCTGGTTCTACAATGAGTGACAAAAATAGCATTAAACTATTGATTTTAATTAATATTTGGGCAAAATTTTGTCACCTCAAAACCATATTCTGTTGAAGGCTAGACTGGATAAGTTGGTTTTGGTTAACCTACACCTTCTCCACATGTGTGTGAGGCTGAAACATTAAGTGAGAGACAGAACAAAGGTATGATGTTGAATCCCCTGAAATGTGTTTACAGACATAGTGTCTCTGATTACAGAATCCCAAGTGTCTATGGAATGCAATTAAAACTGTCTCCCCAAGGGACCTTATCACCCATGTACAGCAAATAACTTGAAGTGATGGAAAGCATCAAATTTCAGGTCAGACAGACTGAGATCAGGTGACCATACTGTCATTCTACTGGTATGGCAGCACTGCTCAGAGCTCCCTGCAAAGAGTACAGTTAACTGATAGTCCTCAGCTGTTAAAAATTTCAAGACACAGTTTCAGCTTCCAAGCTGAGACTGCTCTCCTTGGGAAAATTCAGCCAATGGCTAGCATGGTTTTGATACTATAGTCTGGTCATTATTATCTAATATGGGACTCCTGCATCAGGCAGTGTTTGCCCTCAGATCCCAGTTGTATTAGCTGATATTGCCAGGTGTCATTGAGAGGTGAGGCACACCTTTTCTCATCCTGATGTCTTAGTCTCATTTTTATTCCCAAGTGCTGATTTTTTTCCTCCTGAACTTCTTATACTCCTCACTTTTTTTTTTTTTCAGTGATGGCTTCCTGAAATTGAATGATCTTAGGCAGCTTATATAACATTATAATTATACATTAAAAAAGATAATCATTACTTCAAAAGTTTGTTGTGAAAAAAAAACCCACTAAGATATAGGGAATTAATGGTTTCATTCCTGTAACTTTTTTTTAGATGGCACCTGACAAACAGGGTACATCCCCCTTTATATGTATATATATACACTTCTCTATACTCTAGAATGCGTGTTCAAGCTAAATTGAAGTGAAAATGGGAGGTAGAAGAAGAGGTAGATCAGGAGATAGAAATTCAAGGTTCTGCAGATTAAATTCAGCACTAAAATGTACTTATTAATGAGTATCAGGTCTGGTTGTAGGATAATTAGGTATTTGTCCTGCCTGGAGCTGTAACAGTCAACTGATATAATAGGGTAACTTATTTTTCCTTCTTTAAACAACTCATTGTTAACAGGTTTGGAAAAGAAAGTAGTTAGAGACCCTGAGATTCAAGAAAAACACTGGTAAATGAAGTCTGAGGTCTGCAGTAAGTCCTTGGGTTGGGATCACTGAAATAAAAAAGCTCATGTGGTATCTTAAATATTATAACACAACTGTCTCAAAAATAGTTGTCAAAATATACTAAGTTTATTAAAAGTCCTTCATATAAATTACTTCTTGTATTTCTAAGTCTTGCAAATTAGTAATCATTTTCTCCATATTTTAGAAGAGTAAAATCAGGCCACGGACCTTCCCCAAATTCACATAAGAGAAAGTGATTGGCCAAGTTCAAAATGTCAAGTCAACAGCATCTATTCCATCACTTTTATTTCAACATGTTTCCATGAGCAATATGATTCACTTCAAGCAAAACAGATTGTGCAACATCTGTTTAGAAACCTTTATTTTCAACATAGAGAAGGAAATGTTTTATCTTTGAGTATTTACTAAATGGATAAATCACAAACTTTTCCCATCAGAGAATTTGGCAAGTGCATATAGGTAAACCTGCCCTAGACTAGCATCTCAAGAACATTGATCAATAAGCACAGTTCCAGTCACCCCGTGTTACAGCCGTTGGTAATGGTAGGGTTTGGCAGCTGCAGCTCCAGGTGCCTATGTCTGGGCACTGCCAGTTCCAGTCCTGTTCTTGGAGATTATCCACATGGACATTTAGCTCAGTTAGCAAGGCAAGAGTTTTCCAAATGTAAGCTTATTGCCAAGTTAGTAAAACAGTTATATAACATACCACTTCTCAATATCTAGCCTAAAGTCTGGTATACAGTAAATGCTCAAATGCTTCCTTAGAGACTGATTAAAATATTTAGAATTATGAGACTTCTATTTTCCTACATAGATTTATAAAAAGGCAAATATTTAGTAGTTAGAATAGAGTTTTCAATGAAGATTAAATAAAATCATTAATATTTATCAGATGTTCACACTAATACCTTCAACTACGACATCTATACAATTTCATTTAATCCCCACAATCATCTTGAAAGGCTTTAAAAAAATTATTTACAGGAAAGAAAAATAATAATCAGATAAATAAAAGACATACCCAAGGTAACCTGCAAATTACCTTGGGAGGATTTGAATCTAGCACTGACTAACTTCAAAGTCAGAACACATTCCTATTACACTAATGGTTTCTATGTGTAGAGCCTGGACGAGCAGGATCAGCATCACCAAATTGGAAACTCTGGGGATAGTGCTAACAGCTTTGTTTGAGCAGTTTCCAGGAGATTCTGATGCAACAGAGCAGGAGAGCCATTAAGCTACTGTCCAAACTTCTCCTTTCACATCTGCTGGCCTTTCACCATGTTTTTGCTCTATATTTATATACATCATACTGACAAAAAATATCTTCTCAGCTTCAGAATGTCTTCAGAGAATTTCTGCAATGGAAATGTTTTCCTCACATAAAAACTGAATTACGTGGCACACTTCTGCGGATACCACATATCTTGGAAAACACAATTTTTAAGTAGTGACAAAGATAACTGCTACTCTCTATAATTTTATCACAAGTCCTAACCAAGTTTTGTTTTATTTGTCAAATTATTTCATCATGAGAGATGATTCTACAATTAAACACTAAGCAGTGATGTACTGTGTAACATTTCCTAATAAAGATAAGAATGATCAAGTATGTAAACAAGTCATTGAGGTGGGACATGTTCACCACCACAACCAAGATAATCGTGTGCTTTTCAGTGTGAGCTGAAGTGATGCGCACTCTGTAGGTATTATCTATCTTCCCACAGCTACCATAAAACAGGAGTCAACACTTCACTGCATCCATCACTGACCACAACAAAAACAGTGCAGTAACAGAAGCTCTTTCTCCAACTCCACAGCAGTGGTACCTGCATGGACACTTTCTATGGAAATCAGAGGAGGAGTATTCTTGTCATGTGCACAGGAAAATGGAATTTTGTTCTTACAACCTGCAAGTCCCATGTCAGCTCTCTCTCTAGGATTCTCTATATGCTTTTTACAATGTACTTATTCTAGCCTCCTCCTCTTTGCCTCCTATCTGATCTTTCCCCTCTGTCTCTTCCTGTTATTCTACAAACAAAGCATCTTCCTTGAGATTTATTTTCTCAATACACAGAGACAATAATAATTTTTTTCTTTCTATTATACATATTCAAAGAAAGAAAAAGATATAAATTGTGAAACCAGTCATTTTTAAATTTCTAATTCTAAACCAATGCATTGTATGACATGGAAACTTCAAAAAGTTTGTTGAAAAATGGAAGGGAAGGGCAATAGACAGGTGTTGCCACCACCATGAATCTGCTGTCCAAAAATATTAACTGAGGTTGGGCCTGAGTGATGCTGCTGGCCCCAGGATATGACAAAAGCCCCTACTTTAGATAGAACCAACCAGATGATGCATCCTTTTTCATATGAAGTTAGACTTAAACTTCTGGTTTTTCTCTTAGTTCTCTGATAGTTCCCTGCGATCTTTCTTTGGGGGAGGAATGACCATGATGACAAAAACAGACCTCTCCCTGTGATTACCATTGTCTAATTTGGTACTGATTATTATTGAATCTATTTAAGAGGCACAGTGTGATTATACATTTTACTGAACAGATCTTTATACTCTATTGTGTCATTAAGGAAACAGATACCACAGCTTCAGACAAGGAAAACATTCAGCGAGCAAGAGGAACATTTGAGACACTATGAAAATCACAGGGCTGGTCTCATGAGCAATGAACACATAGGTCTCTAAAGTGCAGAGTGTAATAATGAAGGTAAGTAGCTGATTGGGAGCCAGGACCCAACACAAGCCCATCTGTCTCCCACTACTTCTTTCCTTCCATCTGGTGTCTGCAACAAACTATATAGAATACTGGTTAGCAGAAAACATTCTGGAGCCAGACAGTTTTGGGGATTAAAATCCTGGCTCTGCCCCTTAGCAGTAGCATAACCTTGGGAAAGTCATTAATTTCTCAGTATCTCAGTATCTTCATTAATTTCATGGGGTGATAATAAAAGTTCCTTTCTCATAGGTATCTGGTTATCTATTACTGCATAATAAATCACCAATGGAGTGGTTTAAAACAGCAACAATCGCATTATCTCATGGTTTCTGTGGGCTCTGGCTCAGTGTCTCTGCTGGGGTTGTGGTGTTCAGACAATGGTCGAAGCCAGAACTGGGGGTGGGTAGATGAAGCAGCTGGATAAGGCTAGGACCTCCCTCTTTATTCAGACTCCTGGCTTCCTCATACTGTCCCTCCAGGTGAATTTGTTTGGATTTCCTAACAGCATGGCAACTTCAGGGCTTATATATCAAAGAAGAGCTTTGAGGAATATTCTAACAAAGTATCATCTTCTATGAACCAGCCTTGAAAGTTACCCTGTGTCACTTCCACAATATTCTGAACATTCACAACAACCCCAATCTCAAGGAGACACCACTTCTTCATGTGAGGAGCATCAACATTTCATATTACAATTACCTATAGGATAGGCAGGAATGTTATGTTATAACATATATACAATTACCTATAGGATAGGCAGGAATGGTAACTCTGTAAAACACAATCTGCTGCAACAGTGTTACAAGTTAGTTCATGTAAAAGCACTCAGACTGTGCTAGCCCTGACAAAGGATGGAATTTACAAAGAAGAGCAGTTAAATCTCCAAAACAGGGTTAGATAACCATTGAGAAAGTGAGATGGAAAGCCCACTCTCTGTACCTAGGCAGAAGTTCTCAGAAGCATCTACTGCCAGCTCAGCAGTAGAGAGGCTGTGCCCATTTAGAGACCTCTGTGCTCAGGCCTGGAGCACCCCTCCCCCACCATTTGCAAGGAGCATAATAAGCAAGGATATTTCCTAAATGGCTGGAAAGTTGTTCCAAGTGCTATATGGACCAACCCATATTGACTGCCTATTCTCATATGAGATTTAAAATATAATTTTATTGAAATTCCAGAGACATGGTCTCAGGAGTTGCTACAGTCTCTACATGTCTCTTTAGTCTCTAGGACAAGATTGTGTCGAGTTGTCCTTTGCAGTTGTCCTTATCATGGCCTTTGAGTCAGATGGACCAAGTCAGGTCTGAACATTGTCACTCAATGGCTATGGGACACAAGAAAGCAGAGTGAGACAAGAGCCAGCTGGTGTCCCAACACCACTGGTAGCTCCTATAATGGACGGCCGGCCACTCTCACCCTATGCACTTGACCATGCCTCTCTTAGGCTTGCCCTAGGCCTTTGACCATTGCTTCTTGCTCGGCCCCACTTGGGTGCCCTGGGGCCTTTGTTATCCCTTCATATATACTTGTAACCTGTCTCTACATCTACATCTATCTATTTACATCTGTCTCTATCTACATCTACATCTATCTCTATTTCCAGTCTCTCCTCACTGCTTCTCCTTTGTCATATCTGTGTCATCTCTCCTTCTAACTGGCTCCACCTTCACTGGGTCCTTCCACCCAATTCTTTGCACTGGTAATATTAACATGAGCACTTCAAATATGTGTTTCACCACTACAAAAAATACTATTATAATATAATGGACTTGTTTTTGAGAATAAGAAAACTTAAGAGGTTGTGATTTGAACTACATATTTTGACTTGTATGAAGTTTCAATTTAGCACATACCATAAAAGGCAAGGATAGTATTCTTTCCCAGTCCCCTCAGCTCCCCCAACTCTGCAGCTCACAATATTAGTCAGTATTAGTCATTATTATTTTTATATTTTCAGTATTTATAATGTTCCTATTATATTCTATAAACATACTTTGATTATTTAGCATTGATGCAATGTCTAAAGTTGTCTGAGGCTTAGACTCTTCTGGCTTCCCCATGCCTAAGTTATTCAACTGACTGCCTTTCACTATTGGTAAGTTGTTGTTGTTGTATTTTTTTTTGTTTTGTTTTTTGCTTGTTTTTTATTTTGTTTTGTTTCAAATTGAGTTTAAGAATGTTGTCTTTCTTGAGATCTATCACTTTTGAGATGATCTTCCTAAAGCTATAATACTGGAATGAAATCTTTGTTTAGTATACCATTCTTAGGCAAACTTTATTTCCCTAAGAATGTTTAGGATTAATTTTATGTACTCATGGCATTGAATAGAGCTGAAGAAAAATCTGATGTGATGTCCATCCCTCTCACCAAGTGACCTACTTGAAGTTAATCAGTTTATCTGATTTTCCTAGAAATAGTATGAACTTTTGAACTTCAGAATTTGAAGCTTTTCTCTCTGGGGATGTTTATCCTTCTGTATAAGAATATTTGTTTCATTCCATTTGTTGGAAGCTCCTTTCCAAGGGCCTGGTTATCCTTAGATTATATCATCTTTGTCTATCTTCCACATGAGTCATCTTTTCTCTAATTGATTTCTTTATTTGAAGTCAAGTCTTTCTGCTTGTAATTCAGTTGCCAGTGGTAACTATTCACTTTTTTGTTTATACTTCTTCACTGCTTCTGAGATAATATGATCATGTATTATTTTGGATCCTAATTTGACTAGGTTATCCAGTCCTTTTTTTGGTCTCATATTTTGGCTTATTCATTCTTCTTTGGACTTTTGACTCCATATTTTTATTAACTCTATTCTATAGTATAAAGGAATAGTGGTTAATTTTCCTGCATTTTTGTGCCTTTTTCCCATTTTTTTAAATTTAATTAATTTAATTTTTCAGTGTTCCAAGATTCATTGTTTATGCACCACATCCAATGCTCCATGCAATACACACCCTCCTTAATACCCCCACCAGGCTCACCCAACCTTCCACCCTCCTCCCATCCAAAACCCTCGGTTTGTTTCTCAGAGTCCATAGTTTCTCACAGTTCATCTCCCCTCATTGCTCTTTTTTTTTTTAAGATTTTATTTATTTATTTGATACAGAGAGAGACCGCAAGTAGGCAGAGAGGCAGGCAGAGAGAGAGGAAGGGAAGCAGGGTCCCTGCTGAGCAGAGAGCCTGATGCAGGGCTCGATCCCAGGACCCTGGAATCATGACCTGAGCCAAAGGCAGAGGCTTTAACCCACTGAACCACCCAGGTGCCCCTCCCCTCATTGTTTTTTATATGTTTTCATATGATACTGCATGTGTATGTATTTGCTGCAGTAAGTTGTTTCTTTTTGCCTTGCTCAGGCTTTGGTAGTACAATTATATTTCTATAGTTTTGTGTGAGAGATTGATTCTATAGCTGAGTGTAAGTGAGTGATTCCCTCTCACCATATAGTATCTGAAACCAGCTTGTTTCCTCTCTTCAGTTACCATTGGAAGGAAGGTTTGGGGTATTTTGAATTCTGTCAGGCCTTGGTAGTGTAAGAGGATGGTGAGCCCCTCAAAGAATCTAGGATCCCAGTATAGACATCTTTAGAATGACCTAAGCTCTTCCTGTGAGGTTTTTTTTTTTAATGTCATATATCAGGATTTCTCATTCTCCCAAGTTGATGTATAAATTCCATTCTTAATAGGGAGTACTCTTGGGCCTTGGGTCTTTCCCATCAACTCAATGGAGGCACTGAGATACAGACAACACTATTCTATACCACTCTTTCCATGCATTTCTCCCCAGGCCCTACTATCTCTCTGCTTTAAGACAAGAGAGAAATGGAAAGGCTAATTACTCACTTTGCTTCCCTTGAGTTTTGGGATTACTAGTGCACATTTTTAGGATTAGTGGACTTCTGGGATATAAGAACAAGATTAGCATTCTAATCTTTCTGTGTCTCCCTAGGCACTAGGGAGAAATGATGCATTTCTTTCATTAGTCACCAAATTTTGCAAGTTGTTAAATTATATGATAGCCCCAGTCATCTGCATTTGCTGTTGGTTAGTTTTCTTGCTGTGTGGCAATTTCAATCTGTCATCTTAACCAGTAACTTTTCTTTGAAATGAAATCTTTTATGGAATCGGTGCTCATGTAGTTGTCTTTAAGCAGTTGAAATGCAGTCCACCACTTAAAAGAAACAATTAACAATCTTAAAGGATTCTGTTCCTCTCTTGCACCTCCTGATATGGTGTCAAGTCAGATAGTTCATTCATAACACACCTATTGCTGCAACACCCCTCATGTTCTCCCTGCACTCCTCCCTGACTTTCTTTTTTTTTTTATTGTGTTATGTTAGTCATCATAAAATACATCATTAATTTTTGATGCAGTGTTCCAACCCTTCCTGACTTTCTAACACCACATACATTCTTCCAAACTCAGAAACTATTCAATCAGTGCTAGTCTAGCATATCTTTTGTCCTCATCTTGCTTTTTTCTTCCCAATTACAATTTGTGGAATTAAAATAACCAGTTTAGGAAGAAAGTCTTTCTCTCCTTGGAGGGCAGGAGAAGGAAATAAGCTGAATTTTGCCTAGTAGGGAGAAAAGCAGAGGCTATATATTTGCATAAATTAATATCCTTTGTCCTGTAGTAGGTAATACAGGTAAGAGTACATGTGGTCTGGAATGGGAGAAGATACTTACAAAAAACACTACAAAGGACTGATATCCAAGATGTATAAAGAACTCCTCAAACTAAACACCCACAAAACAGATAATCATGTCAAGAAATGGGCACAAGACATGAACAGACACTTCTCCAAAGAAGACATACAAATGCTAACAGACACATGAAAAAATGTTCATCATCATTAGCCATCAGAGAAATACAAATCAAAACCACATTGAGATACCACCTTACACCAGTTAGAATGGTCAAAATGAACAGGACAGGAAACAAAAAGTGTTGGAGAGGATGTGGAGAAAGAGGAACCCTCTTACACTGTTGATAGGAATGCAAGTTGGTGCTGTGTGAAAACAGTGTGAAGATTCCTCAAAAAATTAAAAACAGAGCTACCCTATGACCCTGCAATTGCACTACTGGGTATTTACTCCAAAGATACAAATGTAGTGAAAATAAGGGACACATGCATCCCAATGTTCATAGCACCAATGGCCACAATCACTGAACTGTGGAAAGAGCCAAGATACCCTTCAACAGATGAATGGATAAAGAAAACATGGTACATATATACAATAGAATATTATGCAAGCATCAGAAAGGATGAATACACAACTTTTATATCAACATGGATGGGACTGGAAAAGATTATGGAGAGTGAAATAAGTCAAGCAGAGAAAGTCAATTATCATATGGTTTCACTTGTAGAGCATAGGGAATAACTTGGAGGACACTAGGAGAAGGAAAGAAAAAGTGAATTGGGATAAATTAGAGGGAGAGACAAGCATGAGAGACTGGACTCTGAGAAACAAACTGAGGGTTTTAGAGGGGTGGTGGGGGGATAGGTGAGCCTAATGATGGGTATTAAAGAGGGCATGTATTGCATGGAGCACTGGGTGTGGTGCATAAACAATGAATCTTGGAACACTGAAAAAAAATAAAATTAAATTAATATGTTAAAAAAAAAGTGCATGTGGTCATTTTAACTAAAAAAAAAAAAAAAAAAAGGTAGAGGAGGGCCTTATATCTTCAACCCACCACTAGTTGTTCTGTCTTTCCAATGACTTCCCTCCAACTGCATGGACTTTGGGAGGTACCTTTGCAGGACCCTGGCACTTAGCAGAAACACTAGTTTGAAGAGAACTCCCAGGCATATAGATAATGCAAAAATCAGCATTACAAATTGATGGAGGAGAGTATACACTCCTCAGTTAGTGTGCTGGAACAATTGGCTTACTTATGGTAAAATAAAATAAAATTAGCTCACACTACACAAAATGTGCATTCTTTGTAGTCTAAAGATTTAAATGTAAAAAATAAAACCACAAAATTTAGAAGAAAATACATTTGTATTATATCAGGGTAGGAAAAAATGTGTTTTTAGACAAAACAGCACAAAAATAAGAGAAGAAACTGACAAGTTTGATGAATTAAAATAATAAGATGGGGGCACCTGGGTGGCTCAGTGGGTTAGGCCTCTGCCTTCGGCTCAGGTCATGGTCTCAGGGTCATGGGATTGAGCCCTGCATCGGGCTAACTGCTCTGCGGGGATCCTGATTCCCTCCCTCTCTCTGCCTGCCTCTCTGTCTACTTGTGATATCTCTCTTTGTCAAAGAAATAAATAAAATATAAAAAAATAAAATAAATAATAAGATGGTTATGCTCTAAAAATTCAAAATAAGCAAGAAAAAATTTTTAAAAGCTCCTGGGTAGGAGGAGATTTTACTAAGGAAATTATTATGGCAACCAGAATACATAAAGAACTCCTACAAATCAGGGTATAAACAGCAAAAAGTCAAAGTAAATGGAGGATGATATGTACAGACAATTCATAGAAGAAAAACCCAGCTGGCACATCAACATTTATTAAGATGTATATGCTCTTCAGCAATCAGGAAAACTCAGTACAAGCAACAAAAGGATATCATGTCATTTTCATCACATTGGAAAACAAAACAAAACAAGTCTGACAGTCCAAAGTGTTGGCAAGAATGCAGGCTTGAGGGCTCTGTTGGAAAAAGTGAAAATTGGTATAACTTCATGAGAAAGAAATGTGTCAGTGTCTATCCAAATGAAGATGCACATCCCTTAATTCTCATCAGTTCTACTTGCAGGTAAATATTCTCCAGATGTTCCTGCTTGTATGCACAAGGAAGCTTGTCAAAGAAGTTCATTTCAGACTTGTTTGCAATAAAATGAAAAACAAAACAAAATATAAACACTTACCAGCAAGAATATAGATAATTATGTTTTGGTATATTAATACAATTAAATAGCATTCAAACTTAAATTCATGATCTAGATCCACATGAATAAGTCTAGGAAAATAAAACTGACTGAAGAAAGCTTGTTATAGAAAAAGCACAAGAAGACATTTTAAAAATATCCAGAAAGATATAATATGTGGTTTATAAGTTTATATATATGAGGTACTAGTATAAAAACATTAACTTCAGAATGGTGATTATCCTAAGGCAGTGGGAAGAGGAACCATAGGGGATCTGGTAGAGGTGTTAAGGACATTATAAAACTTCAAAATTTCAAAATGTTTTATTTGTAAACTAAAACATGAAACAAATATAAGAAAATATCAACACTTGTTGGTCATGTAACTCATTCTAATTTTTAAATGTTTGAAATATTTCCTAATAAACACAGGGAAAAAGAGATGAAAGGAAGCAAGCTACTGCAGGATGAAGTCCAGCTGCTATGGGCATTTCAAGTCCCAAGAACATGGCTCAGCCTCCCTGTTTAGCCTTATCTTTGTCCATATCCTGACTCAAATCACACTTATGCTTTTAATATATCAGCCCTCTGTGGATTCCCATGCAATGACCCTCCCTCATACCTCCATCCTCCTGACCCTGCTGGGTCCTCAGCCTTCTCCTTTTTGGGAATCTGACCCTCTCAGCTGGGCCAGTGGTTCCTTCCCAGGTAGATCTTTTCAGATGATTCCATAACAATCATTAAATGTCAGTCACATGGATAGACTGAGAACATTCTGATAGTTGAGAAGGCTGAGCTTGTGTTTAAATCCTATCTAGACCCAAAATTCAATCTAGAACTCAGTAGAGCACAATGTTTGCTGAATCCAACTGACCTGAACTCAAGTATGCAACTGGCTGTCTTCTGGACTGTCAGCTGGAGCAGCCACAGAGCCCAGTGCTCCTTGATCTGCCTCTGGCTGGTGGAGGAGGTTACAATCATGTGACTACAGGTTAAGATATTACAAACAATCTTGTTCCTTCTCTTCTGGGGTTTTTCCTAAATTGTTAAATAGTTTTTATTTATGTTTCAGCTTTGACAGCTTATAAGAGGCTTTCCCCCATCCTCACTAGCCTGCTCACACCTTGGCTGTTTGCTTTCAGGGACTGAATTCATTTTTCCTGTTCTAATGATTGAGAGGCAGCTCATTGCTGTGGGTCTTTGGTCTCTATCAAACACTTTCCATAATTATATCATTTAATCTTCTGGCATCCCTGTGAAGTGTGTAATCATTGTCTCCATTTCACAAATGAGTAAACAGGAATTCAGAGAGGCAAAATGATTCATGCAGTTACACAGCAAGACCTAGGTCCAGAAATTTTCCCCTAGATGGTGTGATTCTGCAACCAGTGTCCTTCTATCTCCCCACCAGCCTGCTCTTCCTCTGCAGTTCCCCACCCCCACTGCTTCTGCCCCTCGGAGTCAAAAGCCCTCATTGTCAGTGCTGTCTGGGATTGAACCAGCAGAACAGACATGACAATAGCATAGATGTGTCTAAGCCTGGGGGAAAGACAGTTAATAATTAAGAGCCTTATTGCTCTGGGACAATCACACACAATTAACATATTTGTGAATTTCATATTCTTACCTTTCTAACAAAAGTGCAGTTTCATATGGGAACCTATTCATTTATTAGCATGAGATTGTTCCACTCTGAAGTATAAGTGAAAAAGTAATGGGAGGGGGCTGAACCATGTTCAGGTATCACATGCGCAGGGGCAGAAGTGTGCACTCACCATAGGTTTTATCAGTAAGCTGGCATCTCTGAAGGCAGAACACTCTATGTAGATTGGATCATTAGCAAAATTACATAGCTAATGAAGGACAAATTAATGAAACTCTGTAACATTTTATAAGCTTGTACATACAGCAACTTGTCATACATCACTGGAAAATAATTGCCAGAGAGTTGCTTGGAATGTACTAATTAAGTCTTAACAATACCAACTGGACAGTTTATCCACCATGTAGCAGCTCATTCAAATGCACTTCTCTCTTTATCTCAGGCTCTGAGAAGTGGATTTCAGTTCTCAATCCCAGGCAGGCATCCAGCTTCACCTCCCCTAGTGGGATGGGCATATTTGAGGAAATTATCCTAAGAGCTAAATAAGGAGGAGAGAGCAGTCCCATTCTGCAGCAAATGGCCCCAGCACATGAGATTGCAAAAATATTGTATGCGTTTTTATAAAACAATTCATGTCTGCTCTTGCTTTCTAATAAGCAAAGACAACAAACAACAAAGGAATGGTAACACCTTTTTACATCAGTGAATACTCTTGACTGTGTCTGGACAATGTCCTGCAGCCCAGTCATACCAGATGGTGATAAAATTATAGTATAGCATGGGCACAGATATACATCTTAAAATAATTAGAACTTGCCATTCACTCTCATTATGTTGGAATATAACTAGCCTAAATTTGGAAATTCTTTTACAAATATTAATCAGGCCTCAAATTAGGATTGTTCTTTGTGGAGCTGCTAGTGGAAACACAATTACAGTAATCCCAAAGACTACCATATGTTGGTTTTGCTGTATATAGGGTCAGTGTGGATGGATGTGCCTGGCTAAATGGCTGTGTCTGTCTTCTGGTGTTAGCCTATTGAAGACATTGTGGGAAGGTTAGTGTTATGGTTCTGTGGGATAGGCAAGAAGGCAGGCAGGACATTGATGGTTACTGAATTAGGAGGGAGAAAAGAAAGAGAACAAAACAAGGGAAGGCAGTTATAAAAACACTGTGGGCACCTCATTGGTCTTAGAGCTTTATCTCCCACCTGAGTTCATCAGGAGAGCACCAAACAGGCTTTGACTGGACATTAAAGTGGTCTGCTCAGTGACAGGTTCTGGGATAATGTTCATAACTATTCCATGCAGGATCAGAGGAAGCAGAAGCCATATGGAAAGAGCCCAGATGCCTATCGACAGAAGAATGAATAAAGAAGGTGTGATGTGCACACACGTGCACACACACACACACACACACACACACAAGAATATTACTCAACCATCAAAAATAATGAAATCTTGCCATTTGTAATGGCATGCTAAATGAAATAAGTCAGTCAGGGAAAGACAAATACCATATGATTTCACTTATATGTGGAGTTTAAGAAACAAAACAGATGAATATAGGGGAAAGGAAGGAAAAATAAAATAAGATGAAAAGTGAGAGGGAAGCAAATGATAAGGGATGCTGAGGCACTTGACGTAATGAGCACTGGGTAATTCTACCTCCAAAAAGAATAATATACTATATGTTAGCTAAATTGAATTTAAATAAAAATTAAGAGGAAACAAACGAACAAGAAGCAGAAGCCTCTGAGCAGCCAGTTGGTGAATCTGGAGAGTTGCAAAAGGAAGCAGCTATGGGTTGAAGACCCTGGGAGGCTTTATGTAGACCAGAAGGCCTACCTCAAATCCTTGTTTGTTGCTCACTAACTGTCCAAATGCTGACAAGTACTAACCTCTAAGCTTTAGATTATTAGAAATGTTGGTATTAAGAGGTGAACTGTGTACCTCCCAAAGTCCTATGCTGAGGTCCTACCCCTCATTACTTCAGAATGTGACTGTATTTGGAGATGGATCTTTAAAGATATAAATAAGTTAAAATGAAGCCATTTAGCTGGGTCCTAATCCAGTTTGACTGGTGTCCTTAAGAAAGGAGACTGGGACACAGACACACATGGGGAAGACCATGTGAAATTACAGGGAGGAGACAGCCATCTACAAACCAAGGAGAGAGGATTTGGGAGAAACCAAATCTGCCTACACCTTGATCTCAACGTTCTACCCTTCAGAACTGTGAGAAGTATATTTCTGTTGTCTAAGCCTCCCATTCTGTGGCACTCTGTTATGGTAGCCCTCACAAACTAACACAGTTGAGAAAGTAAGTATGGCAGGATGATCTTGACTAAGTATTAACTAGGGTAAGACACCAAAACCCTGAGCTTCCTCTGGACTCAAAGTATCAGGCAAACATGAACATATGTACCCAAATGTCACTGGGTTTTGCACACCTGCATTCACCCAGCTCCCATACATGTCACAAAGGGCCATAGGTGTCCCAAGAATCATCCCACAGTTGCTGCAAACAAAACCACACTCAGAGAGAAGTATGCTTATCCACTCTCTGTGAAGAATCTCATATTGGCCAGCCTCTCTGTGACCCATATACCATGTCTTTTTTATCCATTCATCTGTTGTTGGACCTTTGAGTTGTTTCCATAATTTGGCTATTGTTGATATTGCAGCTATAAACATCAGGGTGCATGCATCTCTTCGGATTAGTATTTTTGTATCGTTTGGGTAAATACCTAGTAGCATAATGACTAGATAGTAGGATAGCTCTATTTTTACTTTTTGAGGAAACTCCATATTGTTTTCCAGAGTGGCTGCACAAGTTTACATTACCACCAAGTGTAAGGGGGTTTCCCTTTCTCTGCATCCTCACCAACACCTGTTGTTCCTTGTGTTAGTTTAGCCATTTTCTCAGGTGTGAGGTAATACCTCATTGTGGTTTTGATTTGCATTTCCCTGATGACTGATGCTGACATCATTTCATTTGTCTATTGGCCATCTGTATATCTTCTTTGGAGAAATATCTGTTCATGTCTTCTGCCCATTTTTAAATTGGATTATTCATTTTTTGGGTATAATGAGAACAACCTATTTTTTAATGGGTAACCCCCCTCCTGACTTCCCTAAGAGATTAATTGGGCAAGGGGAATCATGTCATGGTTACCCTTTGCTTCTCACGAAAAACAATGAACAAATCATCATGCTTCCTTTGTGTAATTTGCTGTAGAAAATGTAGGAGAAAAAGGTGGTAGTGTGGAAAAAGGGACCTCTTTGAGTCAGGGATTCAGTTCATAATATTCCAAATCCTCATGACATTGAAAAGAAATATTTCCATTTACAGCTGAGCCATGTTAAAGCTCAGAGAATTTACCCCATCTACCCAAATTCAGACAGACATGAAGGGGCTAGGGGCTGCCATCAGTTGCCTCATTCCTTTGGGGCTTTGGCATGGTGATCATACTCAGTGTGGAATTAGGGTACAAGAACAGAAGGTAGGATGATAAATTTTAGTCTCATGTGGGTTCCTAGAAGAAGCTAATACTTTTGGTTGCAAACTTCCAGCACTGCATAGACTTTCTGACTGGCAAAGAGTTTTTTGAAATATCTGGATTCTTAATGGAATTTCGGAACAGAAAAGTGAAGAGTGTAGCAGAACTACTTATCTTCTAACTGTATACATTTATTTTTAAAAATCAAATTATGTAAAGTCTATGGAAATTGTTCTAATGACGTACAGCAAATGGAGAAATAGTTCATTAAACAATCCCTATCGTATCTTGATAAGAACAGACAGGATGTGTGGCATTTGAGCCAATGCTAGCCCTCTCCATATCCCTCTCAGCTTTCTTTTGGAAACTTTACTTTGGGCATTCCATACAGATGGATGTGGTCAGTAAGAAGGGGTCCTTTTTCTCCATCTTCTAATCTGGATGTATTTGAATTCAGGAAGGAGCAAGATGCTGACATTTCTCATTTCCTCCAGCCTCATATTGCAGAAGCTCTATTCCAGGGAAGCACTGCTGAGGACATTTCTATACCCAGTATCCACTCCAGGAGCAGCAGGCTAAGAGTACAAGGATTCGAACCCCTGTCCTTTCACCCAAAGAATAGTCCCTATGGGGCAGAGGTTCTACTTTGAATCAGAAAGCCAAAAAGACCAGGGGCTATCATTCTCCACCCCCAGTGCCTGCTCACAGAGTAGGGGTGCCACTCCACAGTCCCCACATCAGATACTGTGCAGTGCAGAATTTCTGCCATATGGGGTGATGGGGAGGAAGGTCAGGGGGACTAAATGCAGCACAGCTCTGTCTTGGGAGACTGACTCTTATTTGGAAGAGAATACAGAATTGCATGCTTCAAGATGTTGTAAAAAAAAAAAACAAACAAAAAGGAGATCTTGGTAGAAAGCAATTATGAGGAAGACACTTATAGCTCCATGATACTAGTAGCAGCAGTCTAAATGGCAGAGAAACAAGAGTTAATTAAGATAACCATGGAGAGAGAGCACTATGACAAAGAAAAGCCCTCTGAGAATCCTGGTTAACCCTAGGTGCTGGGAAGGCTGTGTGCAAATGCTGAGCTCTACCAATCAGAATAACACAGAGAATGATGTGGGTAAAACTTGAAAACATTCCCAGTGCCTGACACAGGTCAATCAACATAGGGTTGAAGCCTTGTTCTCACTAAGGGCTTGAAGTACAACCAAACACTGAACAATAAGTTTGCTCTGATGCAAGATGACACGGGGAAACAAAGTTTAAATATAATATTACTGTCATCCCTAAGTCTGTGTAGTGTGTATGCCCGAAGCTACATCATCTCATTGGTAATTCAATTAAAAAAATCAAGTTATTAAAAGTGGGCAAGAAAACACGCACACACACACTTATTTCAGGCTATAAGACACACCTACGTCCAACAGGAAAATATTTTTAAAAATCTATTTTGCCAAAGGGACTTAAGTGGAACTTTTTTTTTCTTAAAGATTCTACTTATCCATTTGACAGACAGAGATCAGAAGCAGGCAGAGAGGCAGGCAGAGAGAGAGGAGGAAGCAGGTTCCCTGCGAAGCAGAGAGCCTGATGCAGGGCTCGATCCCAGGACCCTGGGACCATGACCCGAGGTGAAGGCAGAGGCTTTAACCCACTGAGCCACCCAGGTGCCCCTTAAGTGGAACTTTTGACCAAAAAGCAGCCCATGCTGATCTAAGAGTAGCCCATAGGAAACTAGGCTAAGAGATTAAAAAATAATAATAATAAATCTGAGCAGAGTCATCAGCAGCTGCACTCTTCAGGGTTGTTCAGTTGTTACTACCCTGAAAAATGAGTGACTAAGCACATAACAACATCTGCCTTGGGGGAGGTGATGACCCATATCCATAGTTGCTACAATATATTATCAAAATTTTCTAGTTCTAACAAAAAATAATGTATGCGCAAAGAAACACTATCCATACACAGGTAAAAATTCAGGCAATAGAAGCTATTTTTGAAGACACTTAGCATACAAAGATTTCATTAACAAATGTAAACATATTTAAAAAACTAAAGACAGCTACACACACACACACACACACACACACACACACACACACAGAGGCTCTGTTTCTCTGGATAACCTTGACTAATACAGTGAGTTTTTAACAGACAGATAAACATAATAATAACATCACAAAAAGTAGGGTGAAGGGTTGGAGATATACAGAAGTAAAGTTTGTATATATTACTAGAATTAAGTTAATATAATTATGAAATGGATTTTGTTAAATTGAGATGTACACAATAACCCCTAAAGTGGCTGCTAAAATAAGATGAAGCAGGGAAAAAATATACAGTGGAAAAAAGACAGTATCTTCAATGAAAGGTGCTGGGAAAATTGGAAAGCTATATGTAGAAGAATGAAACTCAACCATTCTCTTACACCGTACAAAAAGATAAACTCGAAATGGATAAAGGACTTCAATGTGAGACAGGAATCCATCAGAATCCTAGAGGAGAACATAGGCAGTAACCTCTTTGATATCAGCCACAGCAACTTCTTTCAAGATATGTCTCCAAAGGCAAAGGAAACAAAAACAAAAATGAACTTTTGGGACTACATCAAGATCAAAAGCTTCTGCACAGCAAAGGAGACAGTCAACAAAACAAAGAGGCAACTCATGGAATGGGAGAAGATATTTTCAAATGACAGGACAGACAAAAGTTGATATCCAGGATCTATAAAGAACTTCTTAAACTCAACACACACAAAACAGGTAATCATATCAAAAAATGGGATCAGACACATGAAAAAAGGTTAATCATCACTAGCCATCAGGGAGATTCAAATTAAAACCACATTGAGATACCACCTCACACCAGTTAGAATGGCCAAAATTAGCAAGACAGGAAACAATGTGTGTTGGAGAGGATCTGGAGAAAGGGGAACCCTCTTACACTGTTGGTAGGAATGCAAGTTGGTGCAGCCACGCTGGAGAACAGTGTGGAGATTCCTCAAGAAGTTAAAAATAGAGCTTCCCTATGACCCTTCAATTGTGCTACTGGGTATTTACCCCAAAGGTACAGATGTGGTGAAAAGAAGGTCCATCTGTACCCCAATGTTTATAGCAGCAATGGCCACGTTCGCCAAACTGGAAAGAACCAAAATGCCCTTCAACGGAGGAATGGATAAGGAAGATGTGGTCCATATACACTATGGAGTATTATGCCTCCATCAGAAAGGATGAATACCCAACTTTTGTAGCAACATGGACAGGACTGGAAGAAATTATGCTGAGTGAAATAAGTCAAGCAGAGAGAGTCAATTATCATATGGTTTCACTTATTTGCGGAGCATAACAGATAACACGGAGGACACGGGGAGATGGAGAGGAGAAGGGAGTTGAGGGAAATTGGAGGGGGAGATAAACCATGAAAGACTATGGACTCTGAAAAACAACCTGAGGGTTTTGAAGGGGCAGGGGGTGGGAGGTTGGGGGAGCCAGGTGGTGGGTATTATGGAGGGCACGCTTTGCATGGAGCACTGGGTGTGGTGCAAAAACTATGAATTCTGTTATGCTGAAAAGAAATTAAAAAAATAAAATAATAATTTTAAAATATAATTAAATTATTAAAGAAATAAAGTGTTACAGTAGAAAATATACACTTTTTCAATAAAAATAATTATAAAACTGAAGCAGAGGAACAAAAGTGGCATAAAATACATTAAAAAAGGAAAAATGTCTAACTCCCCACAAAAAAAGGGAAATAATCAAGATTAGAGCAGAGATCAATGAGATAGAAACTAGAGATACAGTAGAATGCATCAATGAAACTAGAAGCTGGTTTTTTGAAAAAATCAATAAGATGGATAAACCATTGGCAAAACTAATCCAAAAGAAAAAGTGAAGACCCAAATTAATAAAATTGTGAATGAAAAAAGAGAGATCACAGCTAACACAAGGAAATAGAAACAATCATCAGAAATTATTATCAACAGTTATATGCCAATAAGTTAAGCCACCTACATGAAATAGATGCATTCCTCGAAAACTATAAACTTCCAAAACTGAATCAGGAAGAAATTGACAAACTGAAATAGACTAATATCTAGTAACAAAATTGAAGAAGTGATCAAAAACCTCCCAAAAAACAAGAGCCCAGGACCTGACAGATTCCCTGGGGAATTCTGCCAAACTTTCAAAGAAGAAATAATACTTATTCTCCTGAAGCTGTTGCAAAAAATTGAAGCAGAAGGAAACTTCCAGACTCTCTCTCTTTTTTTTTAAAGATTTTATTTATTTATTTGAAAGATAGAGATCACAAGTAGGCAGAGAAGCAGGTAGAGAGAGAGAGGAAGGGAAGCATGCTCCCCACTGAGCAGAGAGCCTGATGTGGGACTTGATTCCAGGACCCTGGGATCATGACCTGAGCCAAAGGCAGAGGCTTAACCCACTGAGCCACCCAGGCGCCCCAACTTCCAGACTCTGTATGAAGCCATTATTACCCTGATCCCCAAACCAGGCAAAGACCCCCACCAAAAAGGAGTATAGGGATAGAGGGAACATTCCTCAACTTCATCAAATCTATCTATGAAAAACACACAGCGAATATCATCCTCAATGGTAAAAAGCTCACAGTCTTCCCATTGAGATCAGGAACACGACAAGGATGCCCACTCTCACCACTCTTGTTCAACATAGTACTAGAAGTCCCAGCAACAGCTATCGGAAAACAAAGAGAAATAAAATGTATTCAAATTGGCAAAGAAGAAGCCAAACTCTCTCTCTTTGCAGATGACATCATTCTTTAGATGGAAAACCCAAAAGACACCACCCCCAAACTACTAGAACTCATACAGCAGTTCGATAATGTGGCAGGATACAAAATCAATGTACAGAAATCAGTTGCTTTCTTATACACTAACAAAGAAAATACAGAAAGGGAAATTAGAGAGTTGATTCCATTGACAATAGGACCAAGAACCATAAGATACCTGGGAATAAACCTAACCAAAGAGGTAAAGGATCTCCATTCAAGGAACACAGAACCCTCATGAATGAAATTGAAGAAGACACAAAAAGATGGAAGACCATTCCATGCTCTGCTCATGGATCAGAAAAATATACCCCATTAAAATGTCTATACTACCTAGAGCTATCTATACTTTCAAAGCCATTCTGATCAAAATTCCACCAGCATTTTTCAAAGAGCTGGAGCAAACAATCCTAAAATTTGCATGAAATCAGAAGAGACCCCGAACTGCTAAGGAAATGTTAAAAAAGAAACACAAAACTGGGGGCATCACGTTGCCAGATTTCAAGCTTTACTACAAAGCTGTGATCACCAAGACAGCATGGTACTGGCACAAAAACAGACACATCGACCAGTGGATCAGATTAGACAGCCCAGGTATGGACCCTCATCTATATGGTCAAGTAATCTTCAACAAAGCAGGAATAAATATAAAGTGGAAAAAAGACAGTATCTTCAATAAATGATGCTGGGAAAATTGGACAGCTATGTGTAGAAGGACAATTGTAAATCAAACCATATCAATAATAACATTAAATGTAAATAGATTAAACAATCCAATCAAAAGACAAAGAAGTTTAGATTGAATAGTAAGACAAAGTCAACTGTATGTCATCTAGAAGAGACACTGTTTATATACAAAGATACGAGAGTTGAGGGTAAAAGAATGGAAAAAGATATACCACGTAAATAGCATAAAAGAGCTGTAATGGTTATTACAATTTCAGAAAAAAATAGACTCTACAACAAACAAACAAGACTTACTAAATATAATGAGGGGTATTTCATAATAGTAAAAAGTTTAATCTGTAGAGAAAATAAAATTTTAAATACATATTCACATAACAGCAGATTCCCCAAATATATGAAACAAAAAAATGGAAAGAGTGAAAGGAAAATAGACAATTTTGCGTTTTAATGAATAGAAAAACTGGGACAAAGATCAACAAGGAAACTGAGGCTTCAGCAGTATAAACAACAGACATCTGTAGAATACTGTCCAATGACAAGAAAATATCCATTCTTGTAAAATGCACATGAGACATTACCTAGGACAGACCATATGCTAGACCATAAAAGAAGCCTCAATAAAAATACAAATATTGAAACCATACAGTGTATGTTTTCTGATCACATGGAACTAGATTAGACTTCACCAAAAGGAAATTAGGGAAATTCATAAATAAGTTACTATTAAACAACACACTCATAAACAATAAATGGGCCAAATAACGAAATCATAAGAGAAATTAGAACATACTCTGAGATTAATGAAAATGAAGACACGACATATAAAAATGTGCAGCATTCAGCAAAAACAATGCTCAAAGAAAAATGTATAGCTACAAATGCATGTATTGAAAAAGAATAATTTCAAATTAATAACATCAAATTCTACCCTAAGAATCTAGGAAAAAGTACATTAAATACAAACCAAGCAGAAGAAAGGATGGAGATAAATGAAATAGAGAATAAAAAAATAATAAAGCAAAAATGAACTTTTGGGACTTCATCAAGATCAAAAGCTTCTGCACAGCAAAGGAAAACAGTCAACAAAACAAAGAAGCAACACACGGAATGGGAGAAAATATTTGCAAATGACAGTACAGACAAAAGGTTGATATCCAGGATCTATAAAGAACTTCTCAAACTCAACACACACAAAACAGATAATCATATCAAAAAATGGGCAGAAGATGTGAACAGACGTTTCTCCAATGAAGACATGCAAATGGCTATCAGACACATGAAAAAATGTTCATCATCACTAGCCATCCGGGAGATTCAAATTAAAACCACATTGAGATACCACCTCACACCAGTTAGAATGGCCAAAATCAGCAAGACAGGAAACAACGTGTGTTGGAGAGGATGTGGAGAAAGGGGAACCCTCTTACACTGTTAGTGGGAATGCAAGTTGGTGCAGCCACTCTGGAGAACAGTGTGGAGATTCCTCAAGAAATTAAAAATAGAGCTTCCCTATGACCCTGCAATTGCGCTACTGGGTATTTACCCCAAAGATACAGATGTGGTGAAAAGAAGGGCCATCTGTACCCCAATGTTTATAGCAACAATGGCCAGGGTCGCTAAACTGTGGAAAGAACCAAGATGCCCTTCAACGGACGAATGGATAAGGAAGATGTGGTCCATATACGTTATGGAGTATTATGCCTCCATCAGAAAGGATGAATACCCAACTTTTGTAGCAACATGGACGGGACTGAAAGAGATTATGCTGAGTGAAATAAGTCAAGCAGAGAGAGTCAATTATCATATGGTTTCACTTATTTGCGGAGCATAACAAATAACACGGAGGACATAGGGAGATGGAGAGGAGAAGGGAGTTGAGGGAAATTGGAGGGGGAGATGAACCATGAGAGACTATGGACTCTGAAAACAACCTGAGGGTTTTGAAGGGGCAGGGGGTGGGAAGTTGGGGGAGCCAGGTGGTGGGTATTATGGAGGGCACACATTGCATGGAGCACTGGGTGTGGTGCAAAAACTATGAACTCTGTTACACTGAAAAGAATTAAAAAAATTAAAAAAATAATAAAGAATACCAAGAAACCAAAATTTTGATCATTAATTAAATAGACAAATCCTATTTTTAAAATTTTTTAATTTTTTAAATAAACATATAATGTATTATTAGCCCCAAGGGTACAGGTCTGTGAATTGCTGGGTTTACACTTCACAGGACTCACCATATCACATACCCTCCCCAATGTCCATAACCCAACCACCCTCTCCCTAACCCCCCTCCCCCGGGCAACCCTTAGTTTGTTTTGTATCTGTCATGGTTTAAGAGTCTGTCATGGTTTGTCTCCCTCCTTTCCTACCCCCCAAAACCCCCCACGTTGCATCTCCATTTTCTCATATCAGGGAGATCATATGATAGTTGTCTTTCTCCGATTGACTTATTTCGCTAAGCATAATACCCTCTAGTTCCATCCACGTCATTGCGAATGGCAAGATTTCATTTTTTGATGGCTGCATAGTATTCCATTGTATATATATACCACATCTTCTTTATCCATTATCTGTTGATGGACATCTAGGTTCTTTCCATAGTTTGGCTATTGTGGACATTGCTGCTATAAACATTTGGGTGCACGTGCCCTTTTGGATCACTATGTTTGTATATTTAGGGTAAATACCCAGTAGGGCAATTTCTGGGTCATAAGGTAGCTCTATTTTCAACTCTTTGAGGAACCTCCATGCTGTTTTCCAGACTGGTTGCACCAGCTTGCATTCCCACCCACAGTGTAGGAGGGTTCCCCTTTCTCTGCATCCTTGCCAGCATCTGTCATTTCCTGACTTGTTAATTTTAGCCATTCTGACTGGTGTGAGGTGGTATCTCATTGTGGTTTTGTAAAATCGACAAATCTTAAGCTACACTGTCTAAAAAAAAAAAAAAAAAAAAAGACTGTGGAGTTACTAAACTCAGGAGTGAAAGAAGGGCCATCACTACAGAGCTAATATACATGCATATCTATACATAAATAAACAATAATAAGAGACTAAAATAAACAATTTCATGCCAGATAATTAGGTAATCTAGAAGGAATGGAAATAAAAAAAGAAAAATAGAAGAAATGGCCAAATAAATTCCTGGAAAGACAAAAACTACCAAACTACCACTGACTCAAGAAGAAATAGAAAATCTAAATAGACCTATTACAAGTAACGTTACTTAAAGAAAATTTGCATAAAAATTATTGTCCCAGATGGTCTGAATTCTATTCCAAATATTTAAGAATTAACACCAAGGCTTCACCAACTTTTCCCAGAAACACAAGAGGAGAGGACACTTTTGAACTCATTTTATGGGGCCAGTACTACCTTGATAACAAAACACATAAATAGAGAAGAAAACAAAACTATAGACCAATATTTCTCATGAATGTAGAGGAAAAAAAGTCTCAACAAAATACTAGTGAGCCAAATCCAGTCAGTAGTTTATAAATGTATTATTATATACAATGAACAAGCTGGATTTATCTATGGAGTATAAGGTTGTTTCAGAACACAAAAATCAATCAATGTAATACTATATTAATAAGATAAAGGGAAAAAACACATGGTTATCTTAATAGATGCAAAGAGAATTTAGGGAAATCTAATGCCATTTCATGATAAAAAACACTCAGCAAACTAAAAACAAAAGGGAACTTCCTTGACCCATTAAAAGAATATCTATGAAAAAACCCCAGATAACATAACACTTAATGATAAAAGACTGAACTCTTTTCCCCCAAGATCAGGAGGAAGACAAGGATGTCCATTCTTGCCACTTCATCTCTCAACATTTCATAGGAGGTTCTAGACAGAAGAATTAGGAAATAAAATGAAATAAAAAGCATCCATATTGGGAAAAAAAGATTAAAACTTTCGGCGGGGGGTGGGAGGTTGGGAGAGCCTGGTGGTGGGTATTATGGAGGACACACATTGCATGGAGCACTGGGTGTGGTGTAAAACTATGAATTCTCTTACGCTGAAAAGAAATTAAAAAAAAAAAACAAACCAAAAAACTTTCTATTCACAGATCACACAATCTGGTATATAAAAACATCTTAAGGAAAATGCCATAAGAATAAACACATTCAGGAAAACTGCTGGATACAAGATCACCATTATCAAAGAGACACACTTCTTAACAGCAATTACATGCCCTCTGAACCTGAATTTACACAGCAAATACATGAGAAAGGTTAGGGAGAGAGCTGTATCTGGAAGAGGCTGGCTAGTTCTCTTCACCTCTCATGTGGAGATGCAGGAAATCCTTCCTGCCATGATGTAGGAAGTTTTAGATTTGAAGGCATGCTAGATGATGCTCCACATCAACTGTAGGCTGAGATGAGTAAATTAATCTGCCAATTCATTATATTAAGATGAGAAATAAAACCACCCAGCAGACCAGTGTTTGTGTGGATGTAATTGGCACATGATCTCCCAATAGGAATTACACATAGAATCAGGATGATGCTTGGGGAATCTGGAACAGAGTGAGAGGAAGTGGTTAAGTCATTCAAATATGAGGCTGGAAAGGAAACAATCATAATAGTGTTTAACTGACATTAGGTGGGAAGAAGTTGAGGGTGTGGTGGGAGAATAGATTCCTGGAGGTTGAGACAGGTAAACAACAAAGAGAGGGAAGCTGTCCCAGGCAAGAGGCTCTGGGAGGGAAAGCTGCCTTTGGACATGGACTAAGACAAGGAAGTGTAATGGAAGTTTTAGGAGGCCACAAGTACCTGGTCATGGAGGCCCAGCAAGGGAGTTGAATATTGTCTAGAAAGCTGGGGAAGAGGTTGAATTGTTTATCATGTCCCCTGCAGATGAGGAGGCTTCAGACACCTGGCAGTGTGTGGTCTACAATAGATACTGTGTGGTATGATGGTGGGATTATGGTCTGAGTGTGCCTTGCTTGCAGTAGCTGCTTACCTAATCTCAGAGTCTGGGGCTTAGATATAGTAAATTCTCAATAATGTGGGTTAAATCTAAAGTTGAATTTTATACATTCTCTGAAATATGTAGACTCAAATATCCCTCCCATGTACTCACTATTTCTGTTCCAGATTTATCTTCCCCCTGGTATAAGTAAAAGAGCCCCACCCTTAGATAAATAAAGGCCTCCCAGATTCAATTTTTTCTTTGCTATTTACTAGCTATGACTAGACCAAGTTAATCTTTTTTTTTTTTTTTTTTATTTGAGAGAGGGAGCACTTAAGAGCAGGGGATGGGGTAGAGGGGGAGGGAGAAGCAGACTCCCCACCGATCAGGGAACCTGGTGTGGAATTGATTCCAGGACCCTGGGATCATGACTCAAGCTGAAGGCAAACACCCAACAGACTGAGACAGCCAGGAGTCCCAAGTGAATCTCCTGGATCATCAGTTTTCCTTTCTGAAAACGTGAATATGATAATTATGCTACCTATTTTTTGGTTTCTGCCCCCATCCATTCTGCTCCCTTCTCTGTCCTGTGTTCTGTGCTATATATTCTGAAAGGCTAATTTATATGGACTGCTTCACAATGGGTCTGGGCTCCCTTGCCTTCTTGCTTCCAAAACATTAGCAGTATCAAAGCTCAAAAGCCTGCCATATAGTGCTCAGAACTTTCTGAAGGGTTTTAAGTTCTCCACTTTTATTTTTTATTTTTTTTGAACAAAGTATCAACATTTTATTTTTTTTAACTTTTTTCCTTTTTTTTTCTTTTCAGCATAACAAAATTTTTAGTTTTTGCAACACATCCAGTACTCCATGCAGTGTGTGCCCTCCATAATACCGACCACCTGGATCCCCCAACCTCCCATTCCCCACCCCTTCAAAACCCCTCAGGTTGTTTTTCAGAGTTCATAGTCTCTCATGGTTCATCTCCCCCTCCAATTTCCCTCAACTCCCTACTCCTCTCCATCTCCCCATGTCCTCTGTGTTATTTGTTATGCTCCACAAATAAGTGAAACCATATGATAATTAACTCTCTCTGCTTGACTTATTTCACTCAGCATAATCTCTTCCAGTCCCGTCCATACTGCTACAAAAGTTGAGTATTCATCCTTTCTGATGGAGGCATAATACTCCATAGTGTATATGGACCACATCTTCCTTATCCATTCATCCGCTGAAGGGCATCTTGGTTCTTTCTACAGTTTAGCAACCATGGCCATTGCTGCTATAAACATTGGGGTACATATGGCCCTTCTTTTCACCAGATATGTATCTTTGGGGTAAATACCCAGTAGTGCAATTTCAGGGTCATGGGAAGCTCTATTTTGAACTTCTTGAGGAATCTCCACACTGTTCTACAGAGTGGCTGCACCAACTTGCATTCCCACCAACAGTGTAAGAGGGTTCCTCTTTCTCCACATCCTCTCCAACACACGTTGTTTCCTGTCTTGCTGATTTTGGCCATTCTAACTGGTGTGAGGTGGTATCTCAATGTGGTTTTAATTTGAATCTCCCGGATGGCTAGTGATGATGAACATTTTTTCATGTGTCTGATAGCCATTTGTATGTCTTCATTGGAGAAGTGTCTGTTCATATCTTCTGCCCATTTTTTGATATGATTATCTGCTTTGTGTGTGTTGAGTTTGAGATGTTCTTTATAGATCCTGGATATCAACCTGTTGTCTGTCCTGTCATTTGCAAATATCTTCTCCCATTCCGTGGGTTGCCTCTTTGTTTTGTTGACTGTTTCTTTTTCTGTGCAGAAGCTTTTGAACTTGATGAAGTCCCAAAAGTTCATTTTTGCTTTTGTTTCCTTTGCCTTTGGAGATATATCTTGAAAGAAGTTGCTGTGGCTGATATCAAAGGGGTTACTGCCTATGTTCTCATCTAGGATTCTGATGGATTCCTGTCTCACGTTGAGTTCTTTTATCCATTTTGACTTTATCTTTGTGCGTGGTGTAAGAGAATGGTCGAGTTTCATTCTTCTACATAGAGCTGTCCAGTTTTCACAGCACCATTTATTGAAGAGACTGTCTTTTTTCCACTGTATATTTTTCCCTGCTTTGCCGAAGATTATTTGACCATAGAGATGAGGGTCCATATCTGGCCTCTCTACTCTGTTCCATTGGTCTATGTGTCTGTTTTGATGCCAGTACCATGCTGTCTTGGTGATCACAGCTTTGTAGTAAAGCTTGAAATCAGGTAACGAGATGCCACCAGTTTTATTTTTGTTTTTCAACATTTGCTTAGCAATTCGGGATCCCGTCTGATTCCATACAAATTTTTGCATTATTTGTTCGAGCTCTTTGAAAAATACTGGTGGAATTTTGATCGGAATGGCATTAAAAGTACGGATTGCTCTAGGCAGTATAGACATTTTAACAATGTTTATTCTTCCGATTCAAGAGCATGGAATGGTCTTCCATCTTTTTATGTCTTCTTCAATTTCTTTCACGAGTGTACTGTAGTTCCTCGAGTACAGATCCTTTACCTCTTTGGTTAGGTTTATTCCCAGGTATCTTCTGGTTCTTGGTGCTATAGTCAATGGAATCGATTCTCTAATTTCCCTTTCTGTATTTTTATTGTTAGTGTATAAGAAAGCCACTGATTTCTGTACATTGACTGTTTATACTGCCACGTTACTGAATTGCTGTATGAGTTCTAGTAGTTTGGGGGTGGAGTCTTTTGGGTTTTCCATATAAAGTATCATGTCATCTGCGAAGAGAGAGAGTTTGACTTCTTCCTTGCCAATTTGGATACCTTTTATTTCTCTTTGTTGTCTGATTGCTGTTGCTAGGACTTCTAATACTATGTTGAACAAGAGTGGTGA
>PISX010021978.1:0-32449 GCA_004024625.1 Mellivora capensis
ACGTGGATGGAACTAGAGGGTATCATGCTTAGTGAAATAAGTCAGTCAGAGAAAGACAACTATCATATGATATCCCTGATATGAGGAAGTGGAAATGCAACATGGGGGACTAGGGGGGCAGAAAAAGAAGAAAAGAAACAAGATGGGATTGGGAGGGAGACAAACCATAAGTGACTCTTAATCTCACAAAACAAACTGAAGGTTGCGTGGGGGAGGGGGTCGGGAAAGGGGGGTGGGGTAATGGACATTGGGTTGGGGAGGGTATGTGCTATGGTTAGTGCTGTGAAGTGTGTAAACCTGGCGATTCACAGACATGTACCCCTGGGGATAAAAATTTGTTTATAAAAAATAAAAATTAAAAAAAAAAAAAAAAAAAAAAAAAAAAAAAAAAAAAAAAGAATGTACATACCTAGAATCCGGTAGAGATGAACTGCATAGTTAGTCCAGGTCATGCTGACACTAAATTTAACTTAAGGTTTTTATAATTTATTTTGACTGTCAAAGTTCTAATTCATTAGTGATTTCATTTGGCACAATATAATTGCCTTCAGATATGAAAAATGACTTTGTTAGAGGAATGTTGGGACTTTAACACCCTCAGTTTGAAAATGTTTAGTGGGATAGATTTTTATATATAGTACTTTCAGGCAGCACTGAAAGGATTAAAAGACAAATAAACCATCCCTATTATTTATTTCCTTTTTTATTGTTGGATGTTAAAAATTGATAAGTAATTTTTGAACAGACTGATTAGAAAAACTATTTTGACTTGACCAGCTCGATATCAATTATATGTTATGTTTGAAATTTCTGGAAATGTTCCAAGGAGACTTTTTAGGATGACTTTATCTACTGGCAGTATTAAAGAAAACCTCTGAATTTGGAATATCTGGTTTCTTTTTCTTGGCATTGTTGTCTCCAGCCCAGTCAACTGGCTAATAAATGTAAAAAAATGGGGACTGATCCCACTAGACTAGCACTGTCCAGTAAACAGTAATAACTTGAAGTCAAGTGAAGCATTTTAAAAATGTAGATTACTGGAACTCACATAAATACTTCTGAATCATCGTCCCTGGAGAGAGATTCCAGGAATTTGCATATGACAACAAGAAACAGCAGTTCATCCCACAGACCATTCAAGAATTCAGTACTCACCTCTAATGTCTACTTTTCAGGATAGTTTACCTCGACCTAGAATAGCAATAGCTTTTTTTTTTTTTTTTAAGTATAGCATTTCTGATCTCTTTCCAGTATCTTACTTTATATTCTCAAAACTCTTGCTTAATTTTTTATATACTTATTACTACCTGACATAATATTCTATATTAACCTTTTCAGATTTTTTTTCATCCTTCCTGTAAACCTGATACAAGCAGGAACTTGACCTGTTTTCTTCTCTTTTCTCCTCCTCTACCTTCCTCCTTCTTCCCTCCACCTTCCTAACTGAAATGGATACACTGGGTCTGAAATGGAGTAGGAATTCATGTGCCAGGGCAATTTCATTGTTGACTTTTTTTTTTTTTTTTTTACTGTTATAAGACTGAGATTAAATTTGTCTAAATACTAAAAGTTGTTGCTTCTAGAGAATGAAATTAGGACCTAAAAAAATACTTTTTCGGGGTGCCTGGGTGGCTCAGTGAGTTAAGGCTTCTGCCTTTGGCTCAGGTCATGATCCCGGGGTCCTGGGATTGAGCCCCGCATGGGGCTCTCTGCTCAGCGGGGAGCCTGCTTCCTTCTCTCTCTCTGCCTGCCTCTCTGCCTACTTGTGATCTCTGTCTGTCATATGCATAAGTAAAATCTTTAAAAAAAAACTTTTTCATTTTTATAAATGTTGTAAATTGAACAGTATTACAGTTTTATAATAATGAAAAGTATGTTTAAAGCATGTTGCAATAAAAAACCATTTCATTTTAACATGCAATGTAGATATCTATTTTCTCCTTGTCTTGTCCAGGTGTGCTGACTCTTGTTGAATCAGATGAGTACCAGATGATATATTCTAAAATTCTCTACAAAGAGAATCACAATTGATTCTCAGTTCACCACAAGGGAACCTAAACCAAAGCATCAGTAAGGTCTTTGCAAATAATTAATGTAAGGTTTTATAAATAAAAGTTTTATGAAATAGGGAAAGGAGTGACAATAGAAAAAATGTAGTAAAAAATAAACGTTAGTTCTATTCATGAGGACCACATTCCAAGAATGGGGTGACTCCTGGAAGCAATCTTTTTGTATGAGTTTTTAGAGTCAATTCAAATGCATCTCATATTTCCATCTCCTGTATTCACATTTCTACTCAATATTTAACTGATGATACCCAGACATAATTTCTAAAGACCTACTGTGAATAGTTGCTGTTTTCATTCTCAATGCATGATTCACGGGGAGATAAGAACATTGTTCTCTACGTTTGGGTTTGTAGTGGTTTGTCCAACTGTGCATAATGCTCGCTCTCCCACTTGGTAGAGAATAAGATGTTGGCTGTACAGTTGCTGTTTTGAAATCTGGCAATCACTAAAATTATTATTTTTCTATAAAATCGGCAGCCAAATGCAGAAATGACAATGTGCATGCTTGAATACATAACACCAATGTCATTTAAAGCGTTCCATCACATTTTTATAATTTTTTCCAAATTAACTGCTCAGAAGTTGTAATGAGTCTGGTTGTTTTTAATCAGGATATTTAATTGCCAGGGACATTTAAAAAGTGATAATCCAATGCTAAGCAATTAAGCTGGATTTTCTTAGCTAGTAGTTTACAATAACACTTAGTATTGTCAGGAGGAAATGGATATGAAATGAATTGTCTTCACCTCCATTCAGGAATCTGACCCTTGGAAGAACAAAGTCTGTGTAAGTCATTCACATGGAGATGTAAGGGATTAAATCTAAAGCATATAATTTAAAAGTAGATAGAAAAAAATATATAAATATTTGTGAGCATCAGATTCTCTAAATTTTGGTCCAGGGAGTATAGGCAGTATGAAAGGAAAAATGCTAGTTGGGGTAACAGGCAACTAAAATCCAGATTCATCTTTTCTGTTCACTGGGTTTGCAATAATAGAGACCTCGCAAACCTTTTTGAAGCTCCGTTTACAACACTAAAAGTCTAGTAATTAGACTGAACTTATCAAGTCAAAAGTCAGCTCACTCTCCTAATTTGTTATTGCACCCTGAGGGATTATATATCAAGCATTTTTGTTATTTGTTCAGCGGAGGCACAGTACCCGTGTGGATTAAGTTTGGAATTCCCATCTGCACCTTTACTCAGCAGATTTGCTAAACAGCACAGGAAAGCTCCATAAATTTACCTTCTTTTAGATGTAATCACCCAGTTTGGAGAGAGTAATGATAACAAACCTCTTCTCATGAAGAGAACTCAAGAGTGAGTAGGATCAGTATAACTACTGTTGGATGATCTGTCATTGCTCCTGTAGAGCACAACCATCAAATACTTTGATCTTGACTAGATCTCCTGAAAATAAATGAAATCAATGATTTCTCATCTGACTTGGTTGTCAATGGTACAAATTCATCAGAATAAATCTAACTTCTCTTTTCAGTTGGCTGTGTAGAAGATGGCTTTTCTGAAAGATGGCTTGATCTTAAGGCTGTAATTTGATTCTTCCAAATTGAAATATTATATTATTCATAGAGTAGACTTTCTTTGAGCTTAATAATTTTTCTTCATTTATTTTAAGTTATTACATTCAGACCAATGAATAAAATACATTCCATATTAACTATACAGAGAAAACCCAAGAAACAAACATTTAGAACCAGAAATAAGACTTTGCCAGCATCCCAGAAACCCCCCTTCCAATGTGCCCCTCCCTAACCACAACTCTACTTCTCACTGTTAATCCTGTTGTGATAAAGACACTTTTATTTTTCTTAATATTGTCCTACCAGGTTTGCATTCCTAAAATAAACTGTATAATGAGACCAAATAATAAAATATTGTATTCTTTATTTTCTGCTTTTTTTTCAACGTTATTTAATGTGTTTCATTCAAGCTTTACGTGATGCTATGATTTATTTTTTATTTGTTCATTTTTGGTAAGCAGTACTCAGTTGGTGAGTAGTTTTAATGCATTCTACTTATTATAGATGAACATATGTTGTTCCAGGTTTGGGCCATTATAAATACTGCTGCTATGAACATTGTTGTCTATGTTGTATATTATACAATTTGTACATGTATCCTTATAGTTATCTGCATCAGAATCTTAGGAATGCAATTGCTGCAGAAATTGCAGACAGATCTTGGGGGACCCATCACTGAAGGCATTTGAGACAAGAATTTTCTTTTTGTGAGGATTTTTGATGACTAATTCATTTACTTTAATGATTAAAGGACTATTCTGCTTTTCTAGTTCTTTTTGTATATGTTTAGAGAATTAAATTCTTCCTCAGAATTTGTCCTTTTATTTAAATTTTAAATTTGCTCTTATACATCCTCTTTATGTCACATATACGTATGTATATGCATCTTAAGTAATGATCCTCTTTTTCATTTATGATATTCGTTTTTGAGTCTTCTCTTTTGTTTGTTTTCCCCCTCTTTTGATGCATCTTTCCAGTGCTTTGTCAATTTAAAAAAAGTCTCCAAAGAAAGATAAGCTCCTTCCTTTGTTGTTCCTTTTAAATTTATATTTTTTTATTTCATCATTTTTTCTTATAATTCTTCTTTCCACTTCTTTTGGTGTTATGGGTTTTTTTTTTTGTAATGGCATAGATGTTTAGTCTATTACTTATATTTATTTTTTATTAGTATATGCATTTGAGGGTATTTATTAGAGAGAGAGCGAGATAGCGTGCAAGTGGGAGGAGGGGTGAGGGAGAGGAAGAGAATCCTCAAGCAGTCTGCCTATTGCCTACTAAGCCTGATGCAGGGCGTATCCCAGGACTCTGATATCATGATCCTAGCTGAAATGAAGAGTCAGCTGCCCAACTGACTGAGCCACCCACATAAAGCCACCCATGTGCTGGCTTTATAATGTTCCAACTTGGCTAAACTAAATAACACTGCCCAGCATTTCCCTGTATATGTTTAGTTAGTGTAGGCCACAAAAGATTCTTGTACAAGATTCAGAGGAAAATCTCATTTATATGAGATTAAAAATCTCATAAATCTCACTTATATGAATTAAAAACTTAGAGAAACGGAGAACCAATTGGTATTTGTCAGAGGTTTGTAGGGGATGAAGGTGGTCAAAAGGTACTTCTGGTTATAAGATAAATGCTGGAGAAGTAATGTACAGCATGATGACGATAGTTAACAATACTGTATTGTGTATTTCAAAGTTTCTAAGAGAGCCCCAAAGTTCTCACCACAAGAAGAAAGATGTAACTATATGTGATGACTGAGGTCAACTAAGTTTATTGTGGTAAACATTTAGCAATATATAACATACCATTATGTTGTACATCTTAAACTAATACAAAGTTATATGTCAATTCTATCTCAATAATATTGGAAAAATCTTCAAAACTAAACAGAACAAAAGCATCAACAACAAAGATTTGGTGGGCAGTAGTGAGGCAGCGGCTCATCCGAGAATGCCGCTGTTCATGCTGACTTGGTTCTCCGATGTGGGCCAATGGCTGGGCCTGAAACTTCCTGGTTATTCCTTGAGCTTCTTAGGCTCCTGAGTGCCCTAGTTTCTACAAGGCCACCCATGCAACCATGGCCAGAGACAGCAAGAGCTTATCGGGGTTTCATTGTCTCCTAGGCTTGTGAGTTCCAGCTGGTTTTTGCTCTCTTCCAGCTACCATCCAACTTTCCTTCCCAGTTGGCTGCCCTAATGATGGCAAGCTCTAACACTGAATGCAGAGCCAGTCTTCCAGACACAGCTTTACTAGCTTCTGTAATTCTATAAAGTAAAATATTTGTAATAATTCTCTTAATAAATAGAACCTAGTGTCTTGGTGGTTGATTTCTGATTGGTACAAAGACAATACATTTTTCTCTAAGTTTTTTTTTTTAATTATAATATCTTTGACCTATGATGGGATAAATTTGAAGTATACAACATGTTAACTATTTATTTATAATATATTTATAATATAATATAATATAATATAATATAATTGCAACAATAATTAACATCTCTATTACATTACATAATTGTCTTTTTTACTGGCTGAAATAATTAAGTTCTGGTCTCAGCAAGTTTGATTATAATACAATATTGTTTATATTCATTATAATGAGCATTAGCTCTCTAGGGATTAATTTACTATTCACTGCAAGTTGGTACCATTAAATAACACATGTCCTATCCCCCTACCCCCATCCCCTAGTGGCCACCATTCTACTCTCCATTTCTATGACTTCAACTTTTTTTTTTTTTTTTTTAGATTCTGCATATAAGTGATATCACGCAGCATTTGTTTTTTTCCATCTGATTTACCTCACCTAGAATAATGCTCTCAAGTTTGTCACAAGTGGCAGGATGTCCTTATTTCTCATGACTGAATAATATTTCATTGTGTCTATGTATATATAAAAATGTATGTGTATATGTCTGTGCATATAGATGTGTGTATAAGGGTATCAGTGTATATATAAATAAAATCACATCTTCTTTACTCATACATCTTTGATGGGCACTTATGTTGTTTCCATATCCTGGCTATTGTGAATAAACTAGGAGTACATATCTCTCTTCAATATCTTGTTTTCATTTCCTTTTTGCATATACCCAGATGTGGAATTGCTGGGTCATATAATAGATCTATTTGAAATTTCCTGAGGAACCTTCATTTTGTTTTCCACAATGGTTGAACCAATTTATAGTCCCACCAACAGCATACAACTGTTTTCCTTTCCTTACATCCTTGTCAACATTTGTTATCTCTTCTCTTCTTGTTAATAGCCATTCTAACATGTGTGAGGTCCTATCTCATTGTGGTTTTCATTTATATTTCTCTCATGGTTACTGATGTGGAGCATCTTTTTTATAAATCTGTTGGTCATTTGGATGTCTTCTTTGAAAAACTGTCTATTTTTGTCCCTCTGCCCATTTTTAAAAGTTGGATTGTTTGTTTCTTATTATTACTGAGTTGTGTGAATTCTTTATGTATTTTGGATATTAACCACTTATCCAATATATGTCTTCGCAAAATTTTCTCTTATTCTGCAGGTTGCTTTTCTTTTGGTTCCTTGTTCCTTTTGCTGTGTAGAAGCTTCTAAGTTTAATATAGTCCCATTTGTTGATTTTTGCTTTTATTTGTACTTTGGTGTCATATCCAAAAATCATTGCCCAGACCAGTGTTGAGGAGTTTCTTCCCTATGTGTTGTTCTAGGAGTTTTATGGTATGAAATCTCGTGCTTAATTTTGGTACATTTTAAGTTAATTTTTGTAAGTGGTATAAAATAGAGATCCGGTTTTATTGTTTTTCATGCATTTATCCAGTTTTCCTTTTACCAGCTATTCAAGAGCCCATTCTTTCCCCATTGGGAGTTCTTGGTTCTCTTGTTGAATATTAGTTGGATACATATGTAGGATTTAATTCTGGGCTTTTATTCTGTTTTATTTGGTCTGTGTCTAAACAATACCATGCTATTTTTTATTTCTACAGCTTTGTCATATAGTTTGAAAACAGGAAGTATGATACCTCTGGCTTGTTCTTTTTTCCTTTAGAGTGCTTTGGCTACTTGGGTTTGTTTGTTTGTTGTTGTTTTTTTTTTTGCGGTTCCACACAAATTTTAGGATTGCTTTTTCTATTTCTGTTAAGAATGTCATTGATACTTAGATAGGGATTGCACTGCATCTATACATGGCCTTGGGTAATATGACATCTTAACAGTATTAATTCTTCTGATCCATGAACATGGAATGCTTTTCCATTTGTTCTTGTCTTCTTTGATTTCTTTCAGTTTCTTTTGCACAGATCTTTCACTTCATTTGTTACATTTATTCCTTGGTGTTTTGTTTTGATGCTATTTTGAATGGGATTGTTCTCTTCAATTGTTCAGATATTTTATTATTATTATATAGAAATGCAACTAATCTGTATGTTGAATTTATATCACACTTAACTGAATTGTTGACTAGTTTCAACAGTTTTTCAGCTGAGCATTTAGGATTTTTAATATCCAAAATATCATCTGCAAATAGAGACAGTTTTATTTCTTCCTTTCCTATTTGGATGTCTTTATTTCTTTGTCCAGAAAAATTGTTCTAGCTAGGACTTCCAGTACTATATTGAATAAGAGTCCTGAGAGCAACCATCTTTGTCTTGTTCCTGATCTTAGAAAAAAAGATTTCTATTTTTTTCCATTAAGTACAATATTAGCTTTGGGTTTGTCACATGTGACCTTAATATGTTGAGGTGTTTGACTTCTATACTCAATCTGTGGAGGGTTTTTGTTTTGTTTTGTTTTTCCAAGCATGAAAGGATATTTTGTTAAATTTTTTTTGCATTTATTGAGATGATCATGTGCTTTCAATGTGATGTATTATCTTTATTGATTGGCATATGTTGACTCATCCTGGCATCCCAGGGATCAATCAACCTTGGTCATAGTGTATAGTTCTTTTAATGTATTCTTGAATTTGGTTTGCTCATATTTTGTTGAGAATTTTTACATCTGTATTCATCATAGATACTGGTCTGTAGTTCTCTTATAGTGTCCTTATCTGGCTTTGGTATCAGGGTAAAGCTGGCTTTATCTGCCAGCCATCACTTTTATATCTCATGTTTTGTTATACATTTAGTTTTGATTATAACTTTCTTTGATTAATGGCTTTTTATACATATGTTTAATTTTTAAACATTAATATTTGCTATTTTGTAACTGATTTCCTATTTAATTACAATGTCAGAAAACATGCTCTATATGATTTAAACTCAAAGAAGTTATTTATGGCTACTATGTGTTTCCTTATAAATGTTGCCTGTGTGTTTGAAAATAATATATGCTCTACAATACTTCATTACACTGTTTTATATATGTCCATTACATCAAAAATTTAATCATATTTAATATTCTATATTTTCTTGATTTTTCTATCTGCTTGTTCTCTTAATTATTGAAATAATTTTTTAATATCTCACTTTGTATATTTTTATATATCTACTTATATTCTAACAATTTTTGCTTTGTGTATCTTACTAACATATCTTAATGATATTAATACATTTTGTATCATTCCTCCATGTTGTAGTCACCTTGGTCAAATCTCATTACTAAAATATTTATCTCCTATTATGCTGTCACTCCTTTTTTAAAGAGTTTAGCTATTTATGAGAGAGAGAGTGAGAGAGAGAATGGGGAGAGGAACAGAGGGAAAGGGACAAGCAGATTCCACACTGAGCATGAAACCCAACACGGGGCTCAATTTCAGAACACTGAGATAATGACCTGAGCCAAAACCAAGAGTTGGACACCTAACCAACTGAACCATGCAGGTGTTCCTCTATTGTCATTTCTCATACTACTTTTATATTTTTCAGTGATCTCAGTACCCATGTAGATCATCCTTCTAATATCTTCACCATTCTTGGCACCCTTTACTAGTGGTCTTGTCTTCCACCTTTTCTAAGGGAACTCATTTGTCTTAATTGCTAGGAATAAATACTCCAGAATATCAAAAGCAAGAACTCTTTTTTTTTTTTTTTCTTGGACCTTACCCTGCCATCTTTCTAGGTCACTTCTAATATCCCTAATCCAATAATCTCTTGCCGCCTCCTCCCATCCCAATTTCACTTTTCCTCAAACTCCTTAGGCCTTGATTCCTCTGCTTTCATAAATTGTATTCATGTTAAATCATTCTAATCACTACCTGCTATTTGTGCCACATTCTCTTGTCTTCTTTCTTTATCTTAATTGCTTGGCTAAATATAAGCTGAGTTACTCCATGCCTGAATGCACTCACCTAGTTATGGTTGGAGAAATATAAGATAACTGTGGTGACCAGTCTCCATTTAAATCCATAATCATTAAGCTCACATGGGCTTTTTTAATCTGAAAAACCTTACCCTTATTTTATCTTCATACTCACTCTCCATTAACGGTCTTGTTTCCCATTCATGTGGAATTAAAACTCTTAAAACTGAATTGTTCATAATAAATATAGTTGTTCTTAAGCAGACACCCCAGCTCCCATATCCTTTCTCTTTAGTTGTACTTGCCTTACCCAAACCCAGTTAAATAGAACACGCCAAAGATTCTATACTAGTGCCATAGCACATTAATGTCAGTAGAGAAACATATATCCATGCTGACCCCAGTCACTCTAAAATTTTGACCATAGCCCATCTCTAAACAGGATCTCTGCTGATGTCCTTAGTGCTTTAGTCTGTTTTCAGTTCCTCTCCCATACTCTGAGTTATTTCACATCTCTTTGTCCTCAAATCTCTAACATACTTTCCTTCTCAATCTTAATGACCCTGCTTTTTATTTCATGAAAAAAATAATCAGAAGAAAACTTTATCTGCCACAAAGTCTGTCATTCCTTCCACTTAAGGTTGAAAATCAATATCTCCTTTATATTTTAACTTACTCAAGAGTCCTTTTACTGTAATTACCTTTGCTGTGTCATGAAATATCAATATTTCACATTCTATTAGATTATTCCAATAATCGGGACGCCTGGGTGGCTCAGTTGGTCAAGATTATTCCAATAATCAACAAACATAGTGACCATACCCTGTAATAATTTATTCTTCCATTTATAGCAAACTCTCAAGAGAGAAGCCTAATTTACATTTTCCTTTCCCTTCTCTCCTTCTTTCCTGAATATACTCTTGTCAAGGCTTTTACTCCTAACATCCCCATTGACACTTTCTTTTAATATTAAGGTCACATATCTACTCTATTGCCAGATTTGATCATCAGTCTTCCATTCTCCTTGATCAACCTCTAAGCAAAATTTGACATAGCTTACACCATCCATTTTGAAAGTTTTCTTGTTTTGCTTTTCCTCCCACTCTCCTTCTAAGGCACAATATGCTTCTAATATTTCTCCTTTCTCATGTAAGGATAAATACAACTAGGTATATAAAAAGATACAAAAAAAGTATAAAAATATACAAAAAATATTAAGAAAAAGATAATTTTCTTTGGTGAAGAGAGGAAAGAGTCTTCATGCTTTCTTAAAGACATTATCAAAAAACATGTACTTGTAAGCTCTTTCTGTTTCTTTGAAATGCATGTAACTCTTTTTAGTGGATCTTGACAGTTTTAAGAATCAGGAATATCTTATTCAATGAGCAGAGAACCATCTCTTTGAAATACTGAATATTGAATATTTGCCAGTTCCTGTGGGAGGGGAAGAGCCTAACTTCAGTGGGTACTTTGCTCCAAATTGAAAACCTGCTTCCTAAAGTAAAGATTTGAGAAGTTTCTTTTTCCTTTGGATAAAGCCAATTAGGTAACAGTCACCTCAGTTATCAAGTAAATCTAGAAGGAACTATGTACAACAGATGGTACTATCAAATACTCTTGAGGGCTAGCTATTATTTAAATCTTACATGTATATAATGAACTGTATCTACTTGGCTATAAAATAGAGTGAGATTTCTTTCTGTCTTTATGATCCTTTAGTGGGTTGCCTGTGGTTACATCACATTCTAGTTTAATGCTTATTTAATAATAAAACTGTTTTCTTTGTCTTCTACCTTTGTGGAGAAGTTTTCTGGGTTGGCAGGATATTTAGTTTTAAATTATATTTCCCTAAACACTCAATACTTTATTTCCTGACAATAAATGTTGGGATACTCAATGCTTCTTTCTTTGTTTTCTTTTTCCATCTTTACTCACTTCTTAAATAATCTTCTTTAGTTCATTGGCTTTAAATGTTATCTACATATTAATGTATTAAATTTTCATATCTGACCAGTCTCTCTCCTTACACACATGCACATGCACACACACACACACACACAATATATATATTAAAGTATAAATCTTTTATTTGATAGTTCCAGTTGTATATGCTGTCTATGAAATGAACCTTTATAATAAGGTTGTCTTTTTATGTCATAAATGAACTATATACTCAACATAAGCCTGCTCCTTCTCTTGCATTTCCCTCTTAGTGAAAATCACCATTATTCATAGATAACAGACTTTTTGTTTTTTGTTGTTGTTGTTATTTATTTTCGTACACCACAAAATATATCCTATAGGTCTGCTTTCAAAAAATATGAAATTTTATTACTTACATGTGTCTCATTATTACTTACCATTTAATATTTACATTGACCTCCCCCACCCACCACTCCACTTCCTCAGAGAGAAGGAGGAAGAGAGAGGAGACAGGGAGACCAGATAGAGGGTGGCTTTAATAAACCAGAGAACACACTAAGGAAGTAGAAAGGAAAGTGCATACTAAGGAAATGGAAAGAAAAATTCAAAGGTTAAATTCAAGATGTGAACTCAACAGTATTTGAAATTGCCCAAGGTAAATGAGATTGTGGGAGTCTATGCTATGGTTCATATAAAGCTTATGGTACAAGAAGATAAATGGACCAATTTTACAATTATAAGGAAGCATTTATAGATTGGAAGTAATAACTGTTGAAAGGAACAGAAAATGAGGATAGAAAAAGACGTAAGGAGAACCTAAACACATGTTTCCAGGATTCATGGGGGGAATAATTATGAGTTGAACAAATCAAAAGAACAGTGTTGAATGATGTTCGAGGTAAAATTATAAACTTAAGAGTTATAACAAAAGTTTGAAATATTTACAATGGAAAATGCTAAGCACAAAACTCATGGTAGGCACTAATAAGAATATTAAGATAAAGAAGTTCTCTTTGTTTAAGAACATGGAAATCTATTAAGAGGTAAAATGGAAATACACATAATTTAAATACAGTATAAGAATTGCTACATCTTGGGTGCCTGGGTGGCTCAGTTGGTTAAGTGACTGCCTTCTAATCAGGTCATGATCCTGGAGTCCCAGTATCAAGTCCCAGAGTCAGGCTCCCAGAGTCTGCTTCTCCCTCTGACCTTCTCCCCTCTCACGTTCTCTCTCTCTCAAATAAATAAATACTTAACAACAACAACAAAAAGAATTGCTACATCTTAGGAGACTGTCAAACTTATAAGAAATCGGGAGGGGATTATTTTGTTCACTGAGGAGGACACAATGGAAAAACATTTTTTATGGCCTCAAACTTTAGTGTACACTAGAGGGCAGTGAAGAGATAACACAAGCTTAAATATGGACAAGAGAAATTTCAAGGTGTAAAAGATAGGAATTTGCAATTTCAATTGCTGGTGTGCAAGAACTGTAATATTTTAAAAATCTACTGTAATCTCCTTTTATCTCTTGGGCTGACAGAAAATTTAATCTCCGTCTTAGTGGACTGTTTCCTTTTACTTGCTTATGTCTTCCCATTAAAATTTGAAGAACCCCTGGGGTCACTGCTTCTGAGACACCATTGTCTGAATAGTTATCAGTCTTTCAGGTTCTATAGTTGGTCCTGTTGATTTTCTGCTGTTTTGGGGGCACAGAGGAGTTTGGCAAGGCTGAAAGAAGTGATTGCAATAGGAGAACAAAATAGTAATACTGTTATTTTGATTGCTTGTTAACAGTGCAATAATTAATATTATTTAGCACTACATAAAATAAAAAATCAGTAAAATTTTTTACATAATTCATTAACTTTATGAGAAAATTAGAGAAATAAAAATATAAATATAATAAAAATTAATATAATATATAATATATAATTTTATATATAATATATCATATAAAGATAATATAAAGTATATATTATCACAAGCTGATAAAATTATACATTATCCAAAAAATCAGTACTACATGAAAGTAGACAACATTTAGTTAATATAACTCAGTAAAATGATATAATGCATTTCAATTCCTTTGTAAAATTCAAATCCTTTAAAAATTGCATTAATGTGATTAGTATTGAGCCAAGACTATTTTATAAAAATATTTCCTTCTGTTGGAAAAGTACTTAAGTTCTCCCTGCAGAAGAATTTTTAGTAGCCCTTATAAACTAACCAAATATTTTCCCTAGAGTCCCTTAACTTTAAATGATTACAAGATCTATTGATAACCCTAAAGATACTTTTTCAGCACCATCTAACAATGCAAAGTAACAATTTAATACCACAGTGCTAATATGTTGTTCAAAAGATCTTTGAAATATATCAGTAATTATGCTTTAAAACAAAAGTTTTTTGTTTTTTAATAGAAAATGGTTCCTCATTGTAATGTGTGTAGGTGCAAATTCTCCTGGGCTTTATTTTGTCTTTTCTGCACATACTGACCAAATACATTATTGATTTCATTATCAAGATATAAGCAATTTAGTATTAATTTCTTTCAAACACAGAAATAATGACATTGCATCAAAAGGTATTAAAATTTCAGTACATAATGCCTGATATTCTAATCACTATCTGGCTATGTTGTGAATTGGCTCCATCTCACCCTAATGGCACCAAGCAGTTATCTCCTCTGAGTTCTGGCCACGCTTCGAGTTAATACACTTTAGACAGTACTTAGACTCCCAAACCTCATGCCCCTTTTCTGTATGATGGAATATCTCTTTTTTTTCTATCCTTTCCTGCTCTGGGATACTTAACATTATGCTGTCAGTGATTTTAGAATTTTCAAAAGGTAGAATCAACTTTAGTTTTCCATGTACAAAAAGGCACAAGGTAAGAAAATAGTGGGTCTGACAGTCTGCTTGGAATGAGGGAAAGAGAAAAATACAATGAACAAAACACATGTTTATATTTCAAAAGTTAGCACAATAGAAGCAGAATTGTCATTAAATCCATTATTGAATTAATTTTCTTGATTGGAATCTATATTGCTACATGAGTTAATGAATTTTTTTTTTGGAAATATATTGTCTAAATCAATGTTCAGTATCAACATAGAATTTGGGACTATAGAGATTGCTATGAACACATTATTCAGTTTATATATTTATATTTAGAAACAACTTAATGTACATAAATTAATATAATTCTATGAAAATAAGGCAAAATGCTACTATAACTAATAAAGATAAATAAAACTGGAGAAGTGAACATTTGTTTTAGAGCTGCACTAAAACTATATCTTTATACAAGTCATCACTTTCCTCATGTATGAAATGGACCTAAAACTTTTCTGGGGGTTGGAGTTATACATTTGCTGCTTCTAATATTGACAGACTCTAACATAATTTTAACAGGGAGTACATTCTTAATAAAATTTTATATGAGGAATGAATCAATGAACTAATTTATTTTCCTATTTCAAAAGGATTTGTGAACATAATTTTGAATGTTCATTAGATAATAGACAATAGTTATTTGTTAAATGACTATATGAATCAATGTTTATGCCTAAATGAACTGATTTATGGTTTCCTTTAGGTTATTGCAACATAGGCAGACAATGATATTACCCATTTTTTTAATATAAGGGGAAAAATGTGGAGACACAAAGTGTTTTACTTAAAAATTATGTATTCGCAGAGCTGGGAATACAATCCAAGTTTTATGCCTCTACGTTTAGAGTTTTGCTACCGTACAGTGTGCTTTGCCAGTGGGCGGTGATGGTCATCCCTCATAGGATTATAACCTTGATACCATCTCTTCATCATGAATTCTGACTCTGCAACTGGTATCATTGATTGAATCTCTCACTAACTTACAAATACAGTGGAAGAAAAGTAGTAAATGTCTATGGACTTTACAATAAAAGAAGACTTGACTTCTGATGCCAACAATTACTGATTACTTAGGCAGACTACTCAACTTTATGTCAGAAAGATAGTATCAAACTATTACAAAACTGTTTTGAGAGTAAATGTAATAATTAAAGAGATGGCAGTTTATAGTAAACATGTGATAAGAGCATTTTATTAGAACACCTGAGTCTTTTTTACTTCACTACGACTACCCACTTCTTCTAAGCTGTCCTCTTTATTGCATAAGCGAAGCCTAAGAGTACATTTTCTAAAATTCCTTTCTCTATGTAATTCTGACTTAGTCCAATCACGAGAGGCACTTAAATGATATATGGATGGTGAAGAATTGATAATATGTGGTAAAGAGCACTGACAACAAGCACAGATAGTCTTGGTGAGGGAAAAATATAATTTGCATGGGGAAGTGAGAGTAATCTGAGTACTGGGGAACAACACAAGGGCTATAATAGGAATAGAATTCATGAAATATTTCATGTTCTGGCATCTTTTCACATGGTGAGATAACACTAGGACACTGGGTTAGACCATAGGTTTGGTTCTGACCAGTGAATTATAAATGAGAGTGACTTGTATCTCTTCAAGGCCAAGCATTTAATTGCTTCTGAGTGTTCTCCCCCCTTGGTTGTTGTGGCAGCATTGCTCAAGATAGGAGCTATTCTAAGACTAGGTTATTTGACTGACTATAGTGAGCCCTGCAGATTGTCGGTGAGCACACACATGGAGCAAGAAACAAGTTTTAGCTACTTGTGATAATGTCTTCCCAAAGATGCCCATGTCCTAAGCTGCAGCCTGTGAATATGTTACCTTATATGGCCAAAGGTTTTATACAAATATGATTAAGTTAAAGATCTCAGCATGGAAATACAATCTTGGATTATCTGGATGGGTCTATTATAATGACAAGTGTCCTTAATATGTCTATGCAAGAAGAGGTTGTAGTGATTTGATTGCTGGGTTTGAAGATATAGGAAGGAGTTAAGGAATTCACATAGCCTCTAAACGTTGAAATAAACAAGGAAATGGAGTTTTTCCAGAGCTTCCAAAAGAATTTGAGCTCAGTGAAACTCATTTTAGACTTCTTACCTCAGACCCTAAGATAATAAGTTTGTATAGTTTTAAGCTACTAAGTGCGCAGTGATTGTTAAAGGAGAAATAGGAAACTAATATACTATTATAAGCCATTTGAAGTTTGAGGTTGTTAATTATATCATCAAACCCAGTCTAGCTTGACTGATATAATTTTCTTTCTTTTTAAATGGTCAAAACTGGCATTAAGAAAATCTTAAAATGTCAAATGGTGATTTTTCACTGGAACCATCTTTATAATCTTTAGTTCTCTCTCTCTCTCTTTCTCTTTTTGGAAGGGCTGAATCAGAGTACAGATAAAAATTTAAATGTTATTATGGGCTACATATTTTCTATAACATATGGGACTTCACTTGGAAATGCAATAGAGTTCCCATCTTTAAAATTGTCAGGTGTTGTTATTTTGAAATTTCAGTTTTGTTCTCACTTTTCATTTGTTTATAAAATGTAGAATATACTTTCATGACTCTGGATAAGATGAAAAGATATAACCCATAGATGGCTATTCAGGAGATAAACTAACACAGTGACTTTACTAACAAGTTTATTTGGTGGCAGTATATTTTTTCTTCAAGAAGATAAAAGTGGTAAACTGTCAAGGAAATTGTAATGTTGGAATCAAAGTGAAATTTCACTAAAGAACTCGGCTATAAAGTGTCACACATGAAAAGGGAATAGAAACTGAGCTGTCGTGAAGAGATGAAGATGAAGAAGTATTTTCAGAATGTGTTTCTTCTTATGTGAGGTTCTCTGTGGAATCCAGAAGTGACTAAGTTGAAGCAGTAGCTAGAAACATGAAAAATAAAACAAAAAGGAAAGCAACATTTTCTGAGACTCAATAATTTCTCCTTCACTCAAACCCAGAGCTGAATGTGAGAGGATTCACATCTGAAATAATAGCACTTAGACCTTGAATCAAGTAAAATGCCTGCTATCTTTGGTAATGTTAGAATATAAGGATAACTGATAAGGACAATTACTAGAAGGGCATAGATTCTAATTTTTATCTGACATCATCTGTTTCCTTTTTCTTTGTTTCATATAGATGAATATATACCTCACACATACAAACATGTGCACACAAATGCATACCCAAGCCTGTGTATATGTCTACATGTGCATATTTGATCATTTCATAGGTCTAAACACTTATTTAGGATCTCTCTTCCTGGAAGGGTATAGGGAAAAGGAGGCAGCTTTCTCTGTAGTTCCCTTGAAATGCTCCACAGAATTTCTCCTTATAGGGTTACTATCAAGGAGCATGTCTGAAAGTGTTGGAAATGCCCATTCTCCCTGCTCTCTGCTCCTGACCCCAGGTATAAGACACAGAACGTCTCTGTGTTGTCTCAATATTTTCTCTGTCTTGGAGTTTTGAACACTTGCTGTCCACATCAATGTTCTACAATCTCTGTATATCTTGTAGGTGGAATATCACTTGATATCAGTTAATATTTTGTGGCTAAAAGGTACATCTTATAAATGAATATCTCATTCTTCCTAGTGGCATCTAGTTTCACTAAAATTTTGTACATTGTTTTCTGTGCAGGAATATTCTCAAAAATATTTCCATTAAAATTATTCTTTAAACTGCAATATTTTGTTAACTTTTTAAATTAACATCCTTTGTATGCATATGCAAAATCATTCTAGTTCTGCTTGCCAAAGTTCTTTATTAATTTGTTACATATCAAATAATCTTTAATTTATTGTTTCATCAGTCATTACAATAAAGAATTATAATGTCTTAACACATACCCCAATTCCTACTTAGTTCATACAACTGTCCTGTGTCCTCTTTGGGCATAGGGTAGGTTAGGTTTCCTCCTTTGTATTCCGAATACTTTTTGCATATTTCCATCACTACAGTGTCTGTATCCTTTACACTAGATTTGAGTGTCTTGAAAACAAGTGCACCATTACAGCAACTCCAGGTGTGTTCATAAATGATTAACAACCAGTTCTCCAAAAACAGGAGTATGCATATATATGTACGTAAGATTTTTACAACTTTGATGGACATGGAGATTGTGTAGCATGCAATATGTAAGTAATAATTAAATGTACAATGCTTTTTATTAATAATACATGTAGTCAGTTGATTCTCAAGAAATACTTTGGTTGATTTATGCTGAACTTTTTAATCCATGGTCAACCTATTGCTGAGATGGATGAGTTAGCATAGTTCTGAGATGAATGTTGGTTGATATTTTCCTTTCTGTTAAGAAGAAAGGTGGAAGTAAAACAACAAAGACATATGCTGGAACTTGGTAGTCACTGGTGTGAGTGACTTGCTGAATTCCATAATATTTGTGAATACTGAAAGTATATTTCTTTCAAATGTTGTGTATTGACAGCATAACAAATATTTTTAAAATTAAACCTATTATTAACAGGTTCTCCATTATTTTTGTATGTCATGACCATTAACAGAGCAACAACAAAAACCTCAAATCTGATTTGTGGCATTTGCTGCTTTCTTGGTGTAAATATTTCCACCCTGAGCTATTCCAAGTTACGAATATGTCATCACTGAGAGTAGAGTTGGGAGAGATAGAGAACATCACATAGTTCTATTGTATTTCCATTCTACAGTTAAAATAGACTAAATATGTCAAAGAGTATAAATAATAGTAAAATGATTAGGAATTTATAATCTTTGAATATTTTTTAAATAAAATGCATCATGCTTATATAAATTAATTTTTAATAATGACTAACAATCAACTCAAAAATTCATGAAAATATAACAATTGGTTCTTGTAAGCTGCTGAGGATTGGCTCTAGCACAGCAGTGACTGCTTCTCCGTCTTGTTTTCTTGGCACCTATCATGTAGCAGGTGATCAGAGATATTTGTTAAGTGAACAAATGATGATCTTACCCAGTGTGGTATACCAATATTGCTTTTAGTACATGGGACTACTACAAGCAGTATTGCACTTGTTAATCCAAAGGCTTCATGAATAATTGAGTTTATTCTCTTTGACATGTTTTAAGCTCAGTGAAATTTATAACAATATTCCATCTATGACATTTGAGTTCTGGAAGAATAATTAATCATAGAACAAACTCCATCACTCCATGCTAAGTAGTTTCTGTGCTCAGATAGATTGATGCTGTATTCAGATCTTGTTTGTATACCTTGATAAAAGTGTAAACTGTTAAAATTTGTTTTAGTGTTCTTTTGTCTTATCTTTTCATTGCCTTTAGTGATTCTCTCCTTTCTCATTGCTAAAGATTCTCAGAAGGGCTCCACTCAGGTCAGCCTCCCAGAATTCTTCACCTAAGGCATTATTAGTATTATTGTTATTAATATAATATTTTCTCCAGCTCCACATCAAAACTTAAGTGTCAGTTTTGTCATCACGTTATCACATGGACCTGATTTCCAGATTATAGTTAACTGATTAGGTTAATATAAGTAGTGGTAATAACAATAATAATGAAGTGATGAAATCCTAAATGTGGTGTACCTTAAAACAGAAGCCTCTGGAAACAGTAGCTTAGCCAAAGTGGGGAAATCTAGCTGTGGGGATATTTGGAGCTATGGCCACCTTTGCTAGAAAACTTGAGAACCTGGAGGCATTGTGGGGCTCTTCTAATTCTACTCTTCAGTTTTTTGCTCTTTATAAGTGTACTTCCATATAAGATCCACTAGAGTATCAATATGACATCCCATTGCACTATGGATAACACCAATAAAGAGACATAGTAAAGAAATAGGCAGCTCCAAGTATTTTTGTTTGTTTTGTTTTGTTTTTGTTTCTTGTTTTTACTTAAGAAGAAATCTATATTGTGGTTGCTGCAAGAATCGTGGTAAGACCAGGACTCCTTCTGAGCATGTTCAAGAAAACAATTCTCTGTCCCCTTCATGGCATCCTACTATACTGTTATCCCTTTTATTTACTTATTTATTTTTTAAAAATTATTTTTATTAACATGTAATGTATTATTTGCTCCAGGGATACAGGTCTGTGAATCATAAGGCTTACACATTTCACAGCACTCACCATAGCACATATGCTCCCAATGTCCGTAACCTAACCACCCTCTCCCTACCCCCCACCTCCAGCAACCCTAAAGGCAGCTCCAAGTTTTTAAAAATATTTTTCTAAGAGAATAAAATTGATAAGGTAAATACTTGTTATTTCATAATAATGGCATAAAACTCATTTTTAGAACAAGAAATAATTTTTAATTATTTTTATTAACATATAATGTCTTATTTGCCCCAGGGGTACAGATCTGTGAATCGCCAGGTTTACACATTTCACAACACTCACCATATCACATACCTCCCCAATGTCCATAACCCAACAACCCTGTCCCTATTCCCTCTCCCCCAAGCAACCCTCAGTTTGTTTTGTGAGGTTAAGAATCTCTTATGGTTTGTCTCCCTTCAGACCCCATCTTGTTTCATTTTTTCCTTCCCTACCCTCCCCACCCCATGCCCTGCCTCTTAAATTCTTCATATCAGAGAGATCATATGATAATTGTCTCTCTGATTGACTTATTTCACTTAGCATTATACTCTCTAGTTCCATCCATGTCATTGCAAATGGCAAGACTTCATTTCTTTTGATGGCTGCAGAGTATTCCATTGTATATATACTACATCTTCTTTCTCAATTCATCTCTTGATGGACATCTAGATTCTTTCCATAGTTTGGCCATTGCGGACATCACTGTTATAAACATTCGGGTACACGTGCCAATTTGGATCACTACATTTGTACATTTAGGGTAAATACACAGTAGTGCAATTGCTGGGTCATAGGGTACCTCTATTTTCAATTTTTTGAGGAACCTCCATGTTGTTTTCCAGAGTGGCTGCACCAGCTTGCCTTCCCACCAACAGTGTAGGAGGGTTCCCCTTTCTGTGCATCCTCACCAGCATCTGTCATTTCCCGACTTATTAATTTTAGCCGTTCTGACTGGTGTAAGGTGGTATCTCATTGTGGTTTTGATTTGTATTTCCCTGATGTTGAGTAATGTGGAGCACTTTTTCATGTGCCTGTTGGCCATCTGGGTGTTTTCTTTGCAGAAGTGTCTGTTCATGTCCTCTGCCATTTCTTGATTGGATTATTCTTTGGGTGTTGAATTTGCTAAGTTCTTATAGATTTTGGACACTAGCCCTTTATCTGATATGTTGTTTGCAAATATCTTCTCCCATTCTGTCAGTTGTCTTTTGATTTTGTTGACTGTTGCCTTTGCTGTGCAAAAGCTTTTAATCTTGAAGAAATCCCAATAGTTCATTTTTGCCCTTGCTTCCCTTGCCTTTGGCGATGTTTCTAGGAAGAAGTTGCTGCAGCTGAGGTTAAAGAGTTTGCTGCCTGTGTTCTCCTTAAGGATTTTGATGGATTCCTGTCTTACATTGAGGTCTTTCATCCATTTTGAATCTATTTTTGTGTGTGATGTAAGGGAATTGTCCAGTTTCATTCTTCTGCATATGGATGTTCAATTTTCCCAACACCATTTGTTGAAGAGACTGTCTTTATTCCACTGGACATTCTTTCCTGCTTTGTCAAATATTAGTTGACCATAGAGTTGAGGGTCTATTTCTGGGCTCTCTATTCTGTTCCATTGATCTATGTGTCTGTTTTTGTGCCAGTATGATACTGTCTTGATGATTACATCTTTGTAATAGTGCTTGAAGTCTGGACTTATGATGCTGCCAACTTTGGCTTTCTTTTTCAACATTCCTCTGGCTATTTGGGGTCTTTTCTGGTTCCATAAATTTTAGGATTATTTGTCCCATTTCTTTGAAAAAAAATGGATGGTGTTTTGATAGGGATTGCATTAAATGTGTAGATTGCTTTAGATAACATAGATATTTTCACAATATTTTTTCTTCTGATCCATGAGCATGGAACTTTTTTCCATTTCTTTGTGTCTTCCTCAATTTATTTCATGAGTACTTTATAGTTTTCTGAATACAGATTCTTTGCATCTTTGGTTAGGTTTATTCCTAGGTATCTTATAGTTTTGGGTGTAATTGTAAATGGGATCAACTCCTTAATTTCTCTTTCTTCTGTCTTGCTGTTGGTGTATAGAAATGCAACTGATTTCTGAGCATGATATAGTATGATATAGTGGCCTTCCTTATCTCTTATTATAGTCTTTGGCTTAACATCTAATTTATCTGATATAAGGATTGCCACCCCAGCTTTCTTTTGATGTCCATTAGTATGGTAAATTGTTTTTCGTCTCTTCACTTTAAATCTGGAGGTGTCTTTGGGTCTAAAATGAGTTTCTTGGGGGTGCCTATGTGGCTTAGGGGTTAAGCCTCTGCCTTCGGCTCAGGTCATGATCTCAGGGTCCTGGGAATGAGCCCTGCATCAGGCTCTCTGCTCAGTGGGGAGTCTGCTTCCCCTTCTGTCTCTTTACCTGCCTCTCTGCCTACTTGTTGTTTCTGTCAAATAAAGAAAATTTTTAAAAATATGAGTTTCTTGTGACAGCATAACTTTTTTTTTTCCATTCTGATACCCTGTCTTTTTTTTTTTTTTTAAAGAATTTATTTATTTGACAGAGATCACAAGTAGGCAGAGATGCAGGCAGAGAGAGACAGAGGGAAGCAGGCTCCCCGCTGAGCAGAGAGCCTGATGTGGGACTCAATCCCAGGACCCTGAGATCATGACCTGAGCGGAAGGAAGGCAGCGGCTTAACCCACTGAGCCACCCAGGTGCCCCACCCTGTGTCTTTTGATTTGGGCATTTAGCCCATTTACATTCAGGGTAACTATTGAAAGATACAAATTTAGTGCCATTGTATTGCCTGTAAGGTGAATGTACTTTATATTACCTTTGTTCCTTTTTGGTCTACTACTTTTAGCCTCTCTCTTTGCTTAGAGGACCCCTTTGCATATTTTCTGTAGGGCTGATTTGGTGTTCGCAAATTCTTTTAATTTTTGTTTGTCCTGGAAGCTTTTTATCTCTCTTTCTTCTATTTTCAATGGGCCTAGCTGGCTATATATTTCTTGGCTGCACATTTTTCTCACTTAATGCTCTGAATATATCATGCCAGTTCTTTCTGGCCTGCCAGTTCTCTGTGGATAAGACTGCTGCCAATCTAATATTACTTCCATTGTATGTTACAGACCCCTTGTCCTGAGCTGCTTTCAGGATTTTTCTCCTTGTCACTAAGATTTGGAAATTTTACTATTAGATGACGGGATTTGGACCTATTTTTTATTTTGAGGGGTGGTCTCTGTGCCTCCTGGATTTTGATGCTTATTCCCTTTGCATATTAGGGAGATTCTCTACTATAATATGCTCCAATATATCTTCTGCCCCTTTCTCTCTCTCTTTCTTCTGGGATACCAATTATTCTAATATTGTTTAGTCTTATGGTATCACTTATCTCTCAAATTCTCCCCTCATGGTCCAGTAGTTTATCTCTCTTTTGTTCAGTTTCTTTATTCTCCATAACTTGGTTTTTTGCATCAATAATCTCTCTTCTGCCTCATTTATCCTAGCAGTAAGAGCCTCCATTTTTTATTGCACCTCATTAATAGTTTTTTTAAATTTTTATTTCAACTTGGTTAGATATTAGTTCTTTTATTTCTCCAGAAATGGTTTCTCTAATATCTTCCATGCCTTTTTCAAGCCTAGCTAGCATGTTGGTAATCATCATTCTGAACTCTAGTTCTGACATATTACCAATGTCCATATTGATTAGGTCCTTAGCCATCAGTACTTCCCCTTGTTCTATTTTTTTGTGTGTGTGAGTTTTTCTGCCTTGTCATTTTATTCTGATAAGAATTTATGAATGAGAGAATAGAATACTATAAGGGTGGCAAAGACCCCAGAAAAATGTATGCTAACCAAATCAGAAGAGACCCAAAACTGGGGGAAGAAGGGGAAAAAATGTGTGTGTGTGTGTGTGTGTGTGTGTGTGTGTGTGTGTGTATGTATATATATATGAATGACTGGTGAATAGAACAGAGCCACCCACTTGATTTTGGATGTATTCTGATCTCTTAGAAGAAACTATCTCCCAAAATTTTTAAGATAGAAAAACATATATATACAAAAATAAGGGTAAACACAAGGAAGGGATGGAAAATGATTGTAAAGATGAAAATTAAAAAAAAATTCTATAAGGAATTGATAAGATAAGTTGGTTGGAAAAAGAGAAAAAAAAAGAATGAGATCAAGCTGGAGACTAGAACAAAGCCATGTGCTAGATTTAAGGTATATTTTGATCTATTACAAGAAATTGTATCCCAAAATTTTAAAGAGAAAAAAACTATATGTACACAAAAAATTAGGTTAAATACAATGAAGGGATAAAATATGACTATAACAAAAGATTTTAAAAGATTTTTAAAAAGGTATTAAGATAAAGTAGTTAAAAAACATTAAAAGAGGAAAATTAAAAATAGAATTAAAAAAAATAAATTTAACTTTGCAAGACTAAAAGATCATGGGGAAAAAGCCATGAATTCTATGCATTGCTTTCCTCTAGCTCTGGAGTTCCGCTCTTCTCATTGATTGGTAAACTTGGTCATAGCTGGATGTTTTTGCTGATCTTCTGGGGGAGGGGCCCATTGCAGTGAGTCTCAAATATCTTTGCCTGAGGAGGAATTGCACTGCCCTTGCCAGGGCCCAGGCTAAGTAATCTGCTCAGTTTGCTCTCGGTAGCTTTTGTTCCCTGAACACTTTCTGTACAGATTTGTAGGATGGGAATGAAAACTGGCAGCCTCCCAATCTCTGGCCTGGAGGAGCCAAGAGATCAGAGCCCCACTCCTCAGTTCACCCTCAGAGAAAAGCAGTCAATCTCTCCTGTCTCCCCAGTGTCTGGCCACACTCTGAGCTCACCTGGCCTGTGACTGAGCATTTCTATCTCTGGCACACAGCCCTGTTTGGAGTCTCCCAACCCAGCAGAATCCTGCTGTGCACTCCCACACTGCTCCTCCTGGAGGAGGTAGGAGGGGGTTTCTCTGGATCTTCCATTTGTAGGGTCCCTGCTCCAAGAACAGTGGTCCAATTGTGCCTTGGATCATGGATTAAGGTAACCCTGATCTGAGAGCTCACTCTTCAGCTCTGTCTCTGTAGCCAGCTTCCCCACTCGGATACCTGGGAGCTCTGCCTCACTCAGACCCCCCAGTCTTTTTGTGACCCCACAGGTCCTGAGACCACATTGTCTCCATGAGGGCTCCACCCCTGCTTAGCCTCTGGAGCCATGTCCCTCAGTGGAGCAGACTTCTAAAAGTTCTGATTTTGTGCTCTGCTGCTCCACTGCTTGCTGGGAGCTGGCCCATCCTCCCACGGTCTATCTTTCCATGATTTTGGCTTCACTTCTCCACACGTCCTACCTTCCAGAAAGTGTTCGATTTTCTGTTCCTAGAATTGCTGCTCTTCTTTTCTTGTATCTCCTGTTGAGTTTGTAAAAGTTCAGAATGGTTTGATAACTATCTAGCTGAACTCCTGGGACCTGATGTCATTTCAGTCTGCTACTTCTCTGCCATCTTGCTTCCTGTTTTTATCTCTTAAGAGCAAGAAAATTTAAATTTATGAGAAAGAAACCAAAGGAACAAAGGTAAATCACAAAGGTTAAATGTGTGTGGGTGTCAGTGCATGTGCATGTCAGCGTGTGTGTGTGTGTGTGTGTGTGTGAGAGAGAGAGAGAGAGAGAGAGAATGAAAGCAGGAGATCTGAGAGTGAGAGTAAGTTCCTGACATGGCATCTTGTCTTTATTATGCATTTTTCTCAATGTCCCTGTCATCCTTTGTTCTCATTGCACACTCTTAGCTTTAACACTTAATTCTTCTTAACATATCCCCATTCCTGAGCTCCTTTTCCTAAAGATTAAAAGAAACAAAAGTGAAAGTTCCCTGCCATAGAACTGAAAATCAGTTTTAATTGAGTTTTCTTAAACACAGGTATATTTGCATCTAAGGTTTTTTTTGTTTTAAGGTTTTATTTTATTTTATTTTTGTCAAAGAGAGCACATAAGCAGGGAGAGCAGAAGGCATAGGGAGAAGCAGGTTCCCTGCTGAGCAAGGAGCCCAATGTGGGACTTGGTCTCATGAACCTTGGATCATGACCTGAGCTGAAGGCAGACGTTTAACTGATGAAGCCACTCAGGAGTCCAAACACCAAAGGCACTTTTAAACTACAGTTGGTGTGTGTGTGTGTGTGTGTGTGTGTGTGTGTGTGTGTGTGAAAGATACACTTTGGGTTCAGATAGACCTAGGTTCACAATCTGATTTCTGAAATTTCCTAGTTGTGAAAAATTGATCAAATATCTTAAATTATAAGGACTTTAGTTTATCTATCTTTAAAATGGTACTGATGATATCAAATTCAAAAGGACTGTGGAGAATGTTAAATTACATAATGTATATAAAGTCCCAAACACATACTGTAAGGACTTGTTAAATTGTTATTTTTTTACCATAATTTTATTCTGCTGATATAAGAACAGTTGAAAATATTTAATTTCAAGGATTTAACATTCTTTCATTACTGTTAATATCAGCACAATTGCAAATATTAGGTGCACAAGTATAAAATAGATTAATCAAAGATTTAAAAAGAATTATTCTTAGTAGGTGTCATTTCCACTATAAATAGTGGAAAATCAAATAATCAAAGATATGTACTAGGAAAGCCTTTAAATTGAAGTCAAAGTTCAATTTCTTAAATATCAAATCCATGAAAAAGGGAAGGTTAGACAACAGCAAGAAGAACAGAAGAATATGTGCTTTTTCAAGTTGAAAATATATTCTGACTTTTAATATTCTAAAGTTAGACCTTTCCTTACTGGGATTTCAGTCCAGTGACATCTAGGGAAATACAACATCTCTTGTCTCTAAAGATAAGGTCTTGAAAGTATTTAAAAATGGATCAAGAAGATCATTTGTCATGAACTAACTTTTTAGAAACAACTTTTCAGTGACTTAAGTGACAGGAAATCAGAAGCACACTGATGAGGTTTACCCTGACATGCCAATGGGTTTAAAGATTAATAGGTAAAGAGTGAGGAAAGACACAGTTTAGACACTTCCAAAGGCAGTGCATTTGACCAATTATCTGAGTCACTAAAGGAAACAAATCACCTAGATTCTATCTTTTTTGGTCTGTGGCCCTATCCTATCACAAGTTTCAGGATAAAAATAACTCCATCATTGCTATTTATTTTCATTAAAATTTTTGTTTTTATTCTTAATTACAAAGACAAAAAATCTAATTATGCAGTCATTCTAAGTTTTAGATGATTAAATGCAATATTTGTCAATGAAAGATGGCATAGGAATTAGTCATCATTATTAGATTTTTTTTCCTATTTTGCTTTTTTTTTTTTTTTTTTTTTGGTAAATTGAAATTCTCCTTTATTTAAAATATAGTTAAGGGGCACCTGGGTGGCTCAGTGGGTTAAGCCTCTGCCTTCGGCTCAGGTCATGATCTTAGGGTCCTGGGATCGAGCCCCACCTCGGGCTCTCTGCTCAGCAGGGAGCCTGCTTCCCCTCTCTCTCTGCCTTCCTCTCTGCCTACTTGTGATCTCTCCCTCTGTCAAATAAATAAATAAAACCTTAACAAAAAATAAAATATAGTTAAAATTTCTCTTTGTTTTAGGAATAAGCTTACTTTGACTCTTTCTGGAATCATATATCTGGAAAAAAGCAATACAATGCAATTAAAATGTATATATTTAAATGTATTATGAATAAAACACTATTATGACAAAATCTGTCCACTCAGTATTTAGGAATAGAAAGCTGAAACTACTGAAGTAAAATTAATGGTCCTAAAGTTACACAAAGTTAATGATTTCCTTTTTCTTTAACTTCAGTCTATGGAAGCAAATTCATTTGTTTTTGAAAATCAGTGGAAGTTATGAAGTAAGCTGCATGATTAAGAAACTAAGATAACCACAAAAAAAGGCATAAATTATCCTGAGGTCTGTAGGTACCAGTGATTTGTAACAATTGGTATGTTCAAACTGGGTCACAGTAGTGACCCAGTTTTTAAAAGCCTACTTTTAAATACTACTACCCTGGAAACCACAGGAGTGACCACTTAACTTCTTTCCTTTGAGAGAGATTTAAACAAGTCCTTCATGCCTATATTAAGTACTCACAAATAGCCAATGTAATGACCAACATGGTTATGTGAAGAATAGTAAAGTCTATCTAATTTAATTTGATTTTGTGATAGAATGACAGAGCAAGTAAGTGAAAAATAGCTTAAAATATTTTGACTTAATAAGGATTTTACTCTTAGAGGAGAAACAATATGATTTTCTTGAAGCCAGTATGCTACAGTGATATATCAACTCAGTTACTATTTAAATGTCAAAATCCTAGGAATTGACATACATCTTCTATCATTTTTAACTAGACTAGAAATAGGCACCCTTCCTTAATTCCCTGTTCACATTAGCAGGGGATGCAAAGAGTAATTTCTAACAATAATTAAAATTTTAAGAGCCTTAAAGGACAGAAAATGTTAAGTAAAGATATAAGTAGACTTTGACTTACTTGGTTCAAGATCTTATAAAAACTTTCAATACTCTAGCTTCACAGTACAACAACATTTGTATCTGTGTTCCCCCAAAGAAAGTTTCCTTTTAGTTTTTAGAAACCTAAAAGATGTTAGAAATCGTCTTTGAGGTCCCCAATTATTTTAAATCTGGCTACTGGATCTGTAACAGAACTGCCAGGGATCTCTCAACTCTTGTAACTGTACCTTAAAAATATCAAATTGGATCTCTCAACTCTTGTAACTCTACCTTAAGAATATCCAATTGGATAACAAGCAAAATCCTGTTTATTGCCTTTTTCATATGACCAAATTTCACATACTTTAATTTTCCCAATAATGAGTGCCAAGCACAAGCCAAATGGTTAACTTATTAATTTAATACATATTTGTTGGATGCCTATGCACTGTTAGTCATTGTACTAGGCTCCCAGTGTACAATCTTGAGCTAAATATGCATGATGCCTATCCTGACACTGTACATATATTAGTTGAGATAACAAACATAAATAACAAGCTATAATTAGGGAAGGGTGTTTATTGGTACTTAGCAAGGCCATCTATTCTAGTATTCATGTGGAGGCCAGGAGAAGTTTCAGAGATAGCTTTCTGGTGTAAGCTATACACTGAGACCTAAAGGATACGTAGGAGCTTTTCAATGCAGTGGAAGAGACCACAGGACAGAGGCAACAGCATGATTGAGATTTGCAAGAGAAAACAGCCAAGACTAATCTGAGAAGTGACAGAAAACCAATCCCTAGAAGCCCTGGTGTGAGGACAAATGAGACTGAGAAGTAGGTGATAGAGAGCTTGGTATGTCATTCTGAGAAGTGAGACTTCATGCTAATGCCAAAAGGAATCCATTAAAAGTTTCAAAGCAGGTTACTAATGTGATGATAATTGCATCTTGTACTTTGAGTTATTAAAATGAAAATTTGCCATTTGTGTTTTTGCTGAAGGCTTGGGACAATAAGTGAAAACACTGTGAGGGGGTAGACCACCTGAGGAGGATTTCCAAAGGGGGGGCCTCAGATGAGATTTTGTGATCATCAACATCCAGACTATAAAAGTGAGTTGAGACCCTGAAATACAGAAGTGAGATTAGACAGATAGATGATTTATGTGCAAAGAACCAGATTGCTCTAAGATGTTCCCCTTCTTTTTTGAGAGAGAGGCGGTGTTCCGAGAGGGATTTTTTAGGTAATTTAATATTTGCCCCCCACAACTTGAGAGACACAGGCCTGAGAAAGCTAAAGGATAAAATCCTGTATGCAGTAGCAGCAGCAGCAGCAGCAGCAACAAAGTATGAGTTGTTATGTGGTTTGGGTAGTAACGAGCTTATGTGTATGTATACCATTAATCTGATGTGTTTTGTGTGGGTTGGGGATGTGAAGTGTGAGCTGGAGATAAAACAATGAAGCAAACTTGTAGTTACTTTTCATAAAATAAATTTATCCAGAATGCCCAGACAGCGACCACTGAGAAGCAGGGACTGAGGGGGCAGATCTAAGTGGCCTTGCAGGGAGTATATCACCAATGCCAGAAATACCTATCACCCATAGACCTAATCCCTCCAGGAGAATTCCCCATCTCAGGCAAACAACACTATATTAGGCAGGGGCCTCTGGAGAAACAGAACCTACATTGGGTGTGTGCATGTGTGTTTATATTTGGAAGTATGTATGGATTTATTTTAAGGAATTGGTTTATGTGATTGTGGAAAACTGGCAAGTCCAGAATCTTCAGGGTAAATTGACAGACTGGAGACCCAAGGAATAGTTGATGTTGCAGGTTGAGTCTGAATACAGAAGAATAATTCTCTTTTCCTCGGGGGTGTTAGTTTCCCCCCCGACCCCCTTTTATAGTCTTCAATTAATTGGATTAGGCCACCCATGTTGTGGAGGGTAATCTATGCAGTCTACAAACTTAAATGTTATCTGAAAAATACCTTCCCCACCAATGTGCAGCCTAGTGTTTGACCAATATCTTGAACAGTGACCTAGCCAATTTGACACCTAAAATTAACCATCATATCACAATTAGTTGTTAATGTACATGTAAAAGCCAATGTACATTCAGTGACAGTGAAAAGTTTATCTGCCCCCTTACTTTCTGTCCTTTCATCTACTCCATCCATGGAGATGTCAGAAACCACAAAAGGGAGTTCTCTTCATACTGCAGGTTTCTCACATGCAGAAAGTCCGGGCTGGAAGAGAAGACACATCTGTCTGTTGGAGCTTTTATTATTTCCCTAGGGTAGACATATTATTTACTCTCCGGGGCTATCTAAAGTGACAGAGGGTAGCAGAAGGAGATCGAGCTCCACAGAGCAGGTTTGTAGGAGCAATAGGGGAAAAACAAAGTTGCTTTATCCCTGTATCTTGAGTATGCTGCACTTTTAGTAAACTGGTTCCTACTACATGAGAATGATTTTAACATCCTCTATTTTGATGCTCTGTTAGGTGTTTACATGTTAAGTTGTTATGATTTCCTGGAAAATTCACCCAGTTATCATTATGCTATACCCTTCTTAATCCCTGATAATTTTCTTGTTCTGTGGCTGGCTTTGCCTGAAATCAAGTAGCCATACACACTTTATTCTGATTATTGTTAGCATGGAATACCTTTTTTCTTTTCTTTTTTTTTTTAAATTAAAGATTTGTTTATTTAGAGAGAGAAAGCACACACAAGTGAGGAGAGGAGCAAAGGGAGAGGTAGAATCTCCAGCAAGCTCTCTGCAGAACATAGAGCCCAGTGTGGGGCTTGTTAGGATTCTGAGATCATGACCTGTGGGGCAATCAAGAGTCAGAAGCTTAACTGAATGAGTCATCCAGGTACCCCTGGAATGCTTTTTTCCTTCCCTTTACTTTTAACCCGAGTCTTTATATTTAGAATGGGTTTCTTGTGTGGTATAAGGAAATGGTCCAATTTCATTTTTCTGCAAGTGGCTGTCCAATTTTCCCAACACCATTTATTGAAAAGGCTGTCTTTTTTCCATTGGACATTCTTTCCTGCTTTATCGAAGATTAGTTGACCATAGAGTTGAGGGTCTATTTCTGGGCTCTCTGTTCTGTTCCATTGATCTATGTGTCTGTTTTTGTGCCAGTACCATACTGTCTTGATGATGACAGCTTTGTAATAGAGCTTGAAGTCCGGAATCGTGATGCCACCAACTTTGG
>PISX010021979.1:0-32615 GCA_004024625.1 Mellivora capensis
ATCCCAGGGTCCTGGGATCAGGCCCCACATCAGGCTCCCTGCAGGGAGCCTGCTTCCCCTTCTCTCACTGTCTGCCTCTCTGCCTACTTGTAATCTCCATCTGTCAAATAAAATCTTTAAAAAAAAGTAAATTAAAAAAATAAATATTTTATTTATTTATTTGACAGACAGAGATCACAAGCAGGCAGAGAGGCAGGGAGAGAGAGGAGGAAGCAGGCTCCCTGCCAAGCAGATAGCCTGATGCGGGGCTCGATCTCAGGTCCCTGGGATCATGACCTGAGCAGAAGGCAGAGGCTTTAACCCACTGAGCCACCCAGGCACCCCCAGAATTCTGAGTTTCTAAACTAACTCAGCATTACCAACAACTTCTAGTACTCCAAAAAATATTCAGATTTCAGGATGCCTAGTGGCTCATTCAGTTAAGTGTATGCCTTCAGCTCAGGTTGTGATCCCCAGATCCTGGGATATAACCCCATGTCAGCCTCCTGGCTCAGTGGGGAGCCTGCTTCGCTCTGCCCCTCCCCCTGCTTGTGTTCCCTCTCTCTCTCTCTCTGACAAATGAATAAACAAAAAGCCTAATATAAAAAAAATTCACATTTCTTCCCCTTGATACCATGACACCTGCTATGTCTTCCCCATGAAATGAGATTCCCTTCCTTGCCTTGCCAATAAACTCCTATCTATGTTTCAGGTCCACCTCAAATTCTCCGCCTCTCAAACATAGGAATTTCATAAATAGCATAAGGAGTCAATTGCTGAAAATATGCCTACTGATATTACCCTGTATCCTTTCTATTCCATTTTTCTTTGAAACTAATAAATAGAAAAAATAGTATTTTCTTCATATATTTTTAGACATTTATAACCAGTTCTAGCAACTTTCACAATATTCTGGAAACCTTCTATTTAGCGTTGTTTATTAAAAGATCTGTCTTGGGGCGCCTGGGTGGCTCAGTGGGTTAAAGCCTCTGCTTTCGGCTCAGGTCATGATCCCAGGGTCCTAGGATCAAGCCCCACATCAGGCTCTCTGCTCCATGGAGAGCCTGCTTCTTCCTCTCTCTCCCTGCCTGCCTCTCTTGCCTACTTATAATCTCTGTCTGTCAAATAAATAAATAAAATCTTAAAAAAAAATAAATAAAAGATCTGTCTTCCACACCAGATAATGAACTTCCTAAGGTTCTGCCCAATTCATCTTTGGAGAAACCCAACATAACAAATAATAATGGATAAGTATTGAAGTAAACAGTTGAGTTGAGTTGACTAGTTTTCTGTTAAATAATTCCCATCATATCTTTGTCTTTCTGGAAGAAATATCTCAAATAGTATTTCTATAATTTTCAGCTGTGTTTCTTTAGAGGAATGTTCAGATAGGAAATATAACCTAGGGAAGTTGGCAATAGATGAGGCTAGAGAGATAGGTAGGGAAGGAAAATCTTTTACACAATCATTAAAAATTGGGGTATTAGCCTAAGAAACTAGAAGGAGTCTTAATTCCAGGGGTGCCTGAATGGCTAGTCAGTTAAGTTTCCAACTCTTGATTTCAGCTCAGGTCATGATCTCAGCTTGTGGGATGGAGCCCTTCATCAAGCCTCACATCAAGCCCTGCATCAGTCTCAGAGCTCAGTGTGGAATTTGCTTGAGATTCTCTCTCTCCCACTCCTTCTCCCTGCTACCTCTCTCTGCCATTTGCATTCTCTCTCTCTCTCTCAAATAAAAAAAATAAGTCTTGAGGAAAAAAGTCTTAATTCAAGAGAGTTAAATGATCTGATTTATATTTAAATCAGATTTTAAAATGTCTCTACCAGTTACAGGCTATTGCAATTGTTAAGGCAATAAATGATAGCTGGTAGCAATGGATAGAGAGAGATATACACAGACCATGTATATTTTGCTGCTGTAACAGATATGTAGGTAAGAAAAAAGGAGAAATCAAAAATAACTACTACTGTGCTTCATCTTGATCAACTAAGTGAAGAGTGATGCCATTCACTGAAGAGGGAAAGAGAAGTTGAGGAATAGTTTCAGAATAAAATTAAAACTGCATGTAGACACATTAAGTTGAAAATGACCAGTAAAAATGAAATATGTCAATATGTCAAGCCAAGAGCTCAGGATGAGGTAAAGACTAAAGGTATTCATTTACCTCTTGAGATTCATTAGCCTTTGGACAGAATTAAATCTATGGTGCTGGATGGAATAACCTAGGAAGAAAGTCAAGTGAAGAGGAGAATAGATGGAAGACTAAGGAATAAACTTAGGGGTCCCTCAATATTTAAAACCAGGATAAAGGCAATAAAAAAAACTGAGAAGAAAGGCATAGTGAAAGAGGTGGAAACCCAAGGGGAACCAATGTGTCATAGCATACTGCTTAGCTCTACCGAAAGCAGCATTTACACAGTCATGACCATGTTTTCAACATTTAGAATCAGTGTCAAGAATATTTTGGCTATGGTTACAAAACAGAATATATAGCTTATTAATCTTGAAAGCATAAATGTAAATTTATGGCAAGCAAAAAGTGGGAGATGGTTTGAAAAAGAAAAGAGGGAACAAAGTGTGAAAGTGCTAAAATCTTCATTTAGAACGTGGAAAGATATGCACTAGTGCTGAACTAGAACATACAGACTATTTTGAAGTGTTGATGTAACTAGAATTATCACCAAAAAAATTAAAAACCCTTCCAGGGGAGAAATAGAGTAGAGGTCTGTTTCTTCTCATTTTAAATCCTTCTACACTATTTGATGTTTTAATTATATGCAGGTTTTACTTTGATGTAAGAATTTTAATTTAAACAGTAATTCTGAAGCCACATTGGAGATGTATGATGGAAGGAGGAATAAAATTAAATTGAATTGATAAGGCTGAGATATTCTGAACCATAAATTCTACTTCTAGTAATATTCCCTATGAAAACATTCCGAAATAAAGACAAAGATGTTTGCTACAGTATTAATTATAACAGTAAAACGTTGGAGATGAACCATGAGAGACTATGGACTCTGAAAAACAACCTGAGGGTTTTGAAGGGACAGAGGGTGGGAGGTTGGGGGAGCCAGGAGGTGGGAATTATGGAGGGCACGCATTGCATGGAGCACTAGGTGTGGTGCAAAAACTATGAATTCTGTTACGCTGAAAAGAAATTTAAAATTTTTTTAATTTTAAATATATAAATATTAATTAAAAAAATGTTGGAAACTACTTACATAATAAATATTTGGAGATGATTTAAATAAATCATAGTTTCTCCATTAAATAGAATATTAAATAGCTACTAAATCATTTTTTAGATTATTTGGGAGCAAATATAATGTTCATATCACACTATTATCCTCAGTGAAAATCTGGGATTAAAAACTGTATGTGTGCACATATACATGCATAGCATGGGATGCTCACCAAATATATGGTTCAAGAACAAGAATTAACATTTCTCTACAAAACCAAGAATTTACTACCAACAGATCCTCCCTAAAGAAACTTTTTAATTATGTACCCCCAAGAGAGAACATTCTAGAATGGAGGTCTAAGATAGAAGAACAATATTGAAGAAAGAAAATGTTAAATGTGTGGATAAATCTAAATGAACATTAATAGTGAACTTAAAAAACAGAAAGTACTAAAATCCTAGGAGAGAAAATGTATAGTTGGGGAAAGCAAGATGAGTTAAAATGTTTTAAGTTGTTTTAAGATGAAGGTAAAATTATTTAAACATTTTAGCATATGCATACTAAAAAGGATAGGCAAACTATTGAGAAAATACAAAGATTTTATGGTTTCTGAAATAGTATAGGGAAAAAAGGAACAAGGTAGAAACTACTTGATTGAGAAATAGGCAAAAGAAGAAAATTAAAAATTAAGGGAAAAAGCAGAACTAAATCATGCAAAATAGGAAAAATGAATACAAGTATATGAGTAATAATTTGTTGTTATTTATCATATAAATGTACTAGACTGAACAGTTAAAACACAAAATTGTGAGACTGGTATGTTTAATATCTATCTAAAACCTCTTTATGAGAAACAAGACATAGTGCTCCTACTCTAACAGGAATGCCATGAGAGTGATTTACCTTCCCACGCCTTTGCATCAACTATGATCCTGCATACAGCAGCTCTCAAAACTTTCCCCAATGAACAATTACCTGCATAGATGACTAAATCCCTTTGGGTTTCCTGGGAAAGTTTGCCTTGATGTTGCAGAGTCCTTCCTCAAAGGATATGATCACTCATTATAATTCTGAGTATGAAAACTGACTCATATCTGGAAATTGGTCAAGGAATCATTTATTTATCATTGGGAAGGCTCACCTCAGCTGTCTATTTATTCCTTCTTGATTTCTTTTGATTCTATACATTAAGCAGTGCCCTTATTGACTGCCCATCTATCCTGTTTCCAGGAAAACAACATTCTTTGAGTCATCTTCATGTAACCCTCAAGTCAAAACCCCTTAATTGCCACTCTAACCTTGTTGCCCACCTTGATTATGAAAATGAAGTGTTGCTACCTGTCCTCAATTATTCCAGGTTCCTATTACACCCCCCTCTTTATTACTAAGGAATTCTTTTCTATAATATCATTTCCAACCACATGAACCACTCCTGAGCTTTTCACCATGTTTGTCCCCTCACTAGTACATTCCTTACCACCTTGAAAGAGGAAGTAATCTTTGGGCCCTCCCAAGGAAAACTACCAGTAAAATGAGCCCAATTGAGCATGTCCAGTGTTCTGAGACTTTTCATTGCTTCCTTCACAGTTATCCACAGCAGTTTTGGTATCTTTATTTTATTGATGAGAATTATTGTTTTTTTTCCAAGTATTCAAAAGCCATCCCAGCTACACGTTATAGCAATCCCCCATAGTCCAAGCCACAAATTCAATGCATAGAGTGCCCTAGATTGACACTGTTCTCTTAACCAGCTTTATAATTGCCCCCAGTGTTCAGCATCCTCAGAATTAATTCTCCTTGTTGCCAGGTTATGTTAACTAGGTACTATAGCTCTTTTAGTGTATAATCTTGCTCTTAGCAGTCCTAACATTTCCTTAGTCAATTTATGCTAAGATTTTACATTATTAGTGATATGGTGGTCAAGAGAAGTGAAGTCAGTTCCTGAGAAAAACTGACAAAACATTGGCCTCTTTGGAGGACTTTGTATAGTCTCCAACTAAGGAGTGGGGGCTGTATCTTCCAAAAGGATGAAGGGGCCACTTTTGTAGGCCAAAAGGATTCAGGAAAATTTAGAAATTCAAGATTTTAAGTACATCTACAAGATATCTTATGTGTCAGGTTCTACTTTTTCCCTATCAGGGTGCTAGTTTTGATAAAAGAGTTTTCTCTGAACTTCTGTGACTTTACACATTTAGAACTTTCAGAAGAAAACACAGGTTATCTCTATAACATTGGAGTAGATGTGGGTATGTTAAATAAGACACATACACACACACACAAAAGCCTCAAGGAACTCAAAGAAAATTAACTTTATGAAAAAAAGAGCTTTTATAAAAGCAAAAATGACAAATCTCAAAGAAGCATAAGAAGTCAGACTCATGTAGGTAAGAGTCTATTATTTTCTCTTTCATTCCATTCCTCTCTGGTCCAATCCCAACACACAGGAGGGCAGTGCCTGGAGACAATGAACAAAAGCAAGGCATCAAAGCAGTGGGTGTGTTTCCTAACTCTGAAATCAGATTTATGTGTCTGATGCACAGTAAGCCAATCTCTAAGTCAGAGAAAATTTTACAATCATAAGAGCAGCTCAATAAGAAGAAAAGGGAGTATTCTGAAACCTGTCTTCCTAACTGAGGTTAGAACCAGCTTTTTTTTTTTTTTTTTTTTTGACAGACAGAGATTACAAGTAGGCAAGAGAGGCAGGCAGGGAGAGAGAGGAGGAAGCAGGCTCTCCGCGGAGCAGAGAGCCCAATGTGGGGCTCAATCCCAGGACCCCGGGATCATGACCCAAGCCGAAAGCAGAGGCCTTAACCCACTGAGCCAACCAGGTGCCCCTAGAACCAGCTTTTTAATAAATGTAAGGGTTGAGGTTACATACATATTGATGAAAAAGTGCTAGGAAACGTATGCCTATTCATGAGAAAAGATGGAACATATACATTGAGTAAATATGTGTAACATAAATGCCATGTTCACTTTGGGGTAGAGCCTTAACATCAGAACAAAGCAAAATATAGTCTCTAACATCAGGAGGTTATCTTAGGACAAGGAAAATGGGCTATGGGTATAAAATAGGTGGGGTCTTGGGCTCTTATCTAGAACAAGGAATGTCAAGTCTTATTTGCTCACAGACCGAAACACATCAGTTGACCTGGAGTCCAGGCTTGTGTAGACAGAGCTAATGGATTTATGAGTGGAGTCTGTGAAGAAACAATAGTTGATTACAGCTATTACAGAAAGAGATCTCTGAAAAACAAGCTTTAAATTTTCTATTATTTTGAACCTCATTAATTTTTTTGTTTTGTTTTGTTTTGATTTTGGACTATATCCGTTCAGCAAGTATTTCCTAAATACTCTGTGACAAGTTTTGTGCTAGGATCTGTGAATACAGTGATCAATAAGACCTAATACTTGTCCTCAAATAATTTATATTTTGAGCTGGGGATATATCTTAGTAAGCAGAATTGACAGCAGAATGACCCTGAAAAACATGAGTTTTACTTTTCAAAATTAGTTCATTTTGACATTACATCTAATAATATCAAGTCTCTCTATATTAGTAAAACCTCTATTCTCTGTTTCCACGGCTACCTCTTAAATGGAATTTTGAGTGTCCTTCAGTAAAGATTTTATAATACAGTAATAGAAAAAGTAGTCTATTTCAGCCATCCTTAGGAAAACAGTGTAAAGCAAAACATTCATTTGGTCAGCTACCTTATTTCACCAGTATGATGCACTGCTGGGCTGGGCCATTTGATGGAGGTGCTCAGGGCAGGAAGTTCATAAATTCTTGTTAATAATTTTAAGATACCTTTGCCTCGGAGAACAGGTAGAAGAGGCAAAACCCTGCAGTGTATCTACATACATAAAATCTGTTTTATGAGATGCTACTTAGACTCATTTTGTGGCTAGAGGAAAAATCAATAATATAAATTCCAAAAAATAGTCCTCTAAGAAAAATAAAACTTTTCTCCCCTTCGGATTGAAGAGTTTACCAAAAGACTCGTATTAATGAATAGAGCTATCAGATTTGTGTTTATACTGTCTTGCAGGTGTTCATTTTTCTACATTTTCTATAACATTAACAAACTCTTCCCTCCTACAATGTCTTTAATGGTATGGAATTTACTATATCTTTCAAATACAGGAATGTACTTGGGATGATTACTGGGGAAAATACTTAGAATTTTATTTCAAAGTACATAGTATACCACAACCTCCTTAGTTTTTAGATAATTAACATTTATCAATATTCATTCTTCTATGAAAATAAAAAATTGAGAAAGAAATGCATGCCCCAGGACTTGGCGTCATAAGGCTAGGGGGTTCCAGATTCTGTGTTGTAATGACTTAGCTAGACAAATTACTCAGCTGGTCCAGCCCTCAATTCCTTCATCTGAGAAGTAAAGATCCATTTTACCATGTAATAATAATCACATGTAATTACATACATGAAATCCTGTATACAGAATATCAGTACACAAATATAAGGAGGGATCATCTGAGATGTATGGTCAAAAACACAGTGCAATCCCCTAGTCAGAGCCAACCTTACTCATCAGCACATTAAGACATCAAAAAAGTCCTATTTCCTCCAAAATATAATTAACAAGTTGCTGCTTACTAATGATATATGATTCTTTATTTTTTTAAGATTTTATTTATTTATTTGAGAGTGAGAGAGAGAGCAGGAGACAGCACAACCAAAGGGAGGGGCAGAGGCAGAGGGAGAAGCAGGCTTCCCACAGCAGGTAGCCCAATGCAGGGCTCAATCCCAGGACTCTGGAATCAGGATCTGAGTCACCCAGGCACCCCTAGGATACTTTATTTTTAAAAATAAGAATAAGAAGCCTCTATTCTATAATTAAATATTCAAAATTGAAATATTTTTGGTAATGACACATGGAAAAGACAAGATAAGTGCATTTAAATTCAAGAAGAACTGAACTAATAAAGCAAGAGAAAATTATCTCAAAACATGAAAAGTTTGGCTGAACAAAATGAAGGACTCATTTACTACAATGATGGAGGGCCATCCCATGATATAAGGAGAAGGTAGAAGTAACTTTATGCTAAAGGCAAATCTGACAAGTTTGGAAGGTGTAAGAAATGTGATTCATCATCTCTCATATGTGCCAGGCATTATTCCAATGTCTTAGTATATATTAATTCATTTCATCTTTACAGCAACTTAAAGGTGGATTATAATTATTCACACCATTTACAGATAAGAAAATTGAGGTTCAAAAGCTAAAATTCCTTTCCAAAGAATGGTGTCATGATCCTATTGAAATACCAGGTATTAAGCTGATAATGTTTCCTATGTTTGATTTTAAGTCATTGAATTAGATATTGCCCAGATACTAATTTTGGTTTCAAGAGCTGAATTAATAGTACAGCCAATCCAAAGTGAGTCTAAATTTCTAATGCATGAGCTACCAAAGTAAATTAATGCAAGTTCCTTGATGGACTAGAAAGCAGCATGCTCCTGCTTCTGAAAGTAGGAAAAGAAAAAAAAAAGACTACATAAAAATAGTCTTGGATAGGCTCCAGAGATGCAGTGTTTTGTTCCAATGACAGAATTGCTTCTGGATGATGCCTTAAACCTAACCTCACTTCCCCCAGCTCCAACTGATCTCAAGCACAGCTTTAGTTCAGAAGAAGCCAATACCAACCATATGTTCTAAAAGTCCTATTATTATCATGGATAATTTAGTATATCCACATTTGGATGATGGGAGTAAGTTAGAGTGGGAAAGCAAATAAGCCTTTTCTATTCTTAAAATTTATATCTTCCTATCTTCTTAAGATTCTAATTCTCAGTCTTGAACTTTAAGGTAAGAGATGATATTCCAAGAAAGCCAACAAACATCCAATCTGGAGTCCTAAAACCTAAGAAAACATGTTTTTCAGAGTTCATATTTTTTTTCAAATATTAGAAACAAAATTTATGCTTTTTTTAATAATTTATGCTTTTATTATAATTATGTAACATCCCCTATAGGGTCTAGGGAGCCCCAAACCAAAACACTATCTTTGCAGCAAGGTATATGAAATATATCTAGCAAAGTGGAATGATAAAAACTATAAATAGTATCACATCAGGATGAAGTAGTTTTGACATAAAATGAACTTGATACACACTTAAGAAAAAACTTTGTTTTTGTTTTTTTTTTTTTTTTTACTTGAATTCTGGACCTCTCCCACTATTCCTTGAGGCTAAAACCAAAGTGATCTCCTAGAAAGTTACAACCTCCAGGAGTCCAGTATTAGAATATAGGGCTTCCTAAATAAGGCTAGCTGCTAGAAAGAGTGACTTCTGGTCTTTGTTATTTCCTTTCTTCTGCTAACTTTGGACTTAGTTTGTTCTTAATTTCTAGTTCCTTGAGGTATAAAGGTAGACTTGGATTTTTTTTTAGATTTTTCTTTTTTTTTTTTTTTCTCTGAATGTAGGCTTTTATAGCTACAAACTTCCGTCTTAGTACTGCTTCTGCACATCCCATAAGCTTGCAACTTTGTGCTTCCATTTTCATTTGTTTCAAGATATTTTTTATTTATTCATTTTTTTAAAGATCTTATTTACTTATTTGACAGAGAGAGATCACAAGTAGGCAGAGAGGCAGGAGGAGAGAGAGGAAGGGAAGCAGGCACCCTGCTGAGCAGAGAGCCAGATGTGGGGCTGATCCCTCAAGACCTGAGCTGAAGGCAGAGGCTCCAACCCACTGAGCCACCCAAGCTCCCAGCATTTCAAGGTATTTTCTTTTATTTTTTTATTTATTTGACAGAGAGAAATCACAACTAGGCAGAGAGGCAGGCAGAGAGAGAGGAGGAAGCAGGCTCCCTGCAGAGCAGAGAGCCCAATGTGGGGCTTGATCCCAGGGCCCTGGGATCATGACCTGAGCCAAAGGCAGAGGCTTTAACCCACTGAGTGACCCAGGTGCCCCTCAAAGTATTTTTTAAATTTCCCTTTTGATCTCTTCTTTGATCCACTTGTTCAGGAATTTGTTATTTAATTTACATATATTTATAAATTTTTCAGCTTTCTTCTTGTATCATACCACTGTGGTCAGAAAAGACCAGGTACTGGTTTTTGGTTTGTTTTTTGTTTTTTATTTTTTTTTAATGCTTGCAAAACATCAGTTAACAAAACAATAATGCCTTCTTCAGTGAGAAGAGATAAACATTTTAAGTCTACAAAACTCCTAATAGATTTGGAGAATATCATGGAAGTGTTCTGCCTAGAGAATCAATTATTCCTTCCCATGGCTCTCTCTTATTGCTGCTTCTGTAAAACTTCAAAAGTTCTCTTCTCTATAAACCGCAAGTGACCTTGGAGTCAGAAATTGCTTTGCCTGTGTAAACAGACAATTATTTTACTCAACACTACAGGGTCTGTAAGTTAACTGAGACAATCAAGTAGCAATAGGGTATCAAACTAAAGAGAGAATCTTGCCTTTGCAGGCATTTCTTCATTTGAATGCACAGCTGCAACTATTATTACAATAGCAAATTCTTAATTACACTCAATCAACAACAAAGATATTTCTATTTATGATCTGTTCAAGGTCATTTATTTTGCTGTTATCCAACCTGTGTTAAGTATCCAAAATATGAAGATTTCTGTCTTTGGATATACACATATCCCAAATAAAAGATATATTTCCTTGATCCAATAATCTGCATAATTGGATTTTAAACAGAAAGAAAGAAATGTTAACAACAGCAAAAAGGTCATAGAAACAAAATATTCTCTCTAAAGAGGGAATTGAAACCATATAATATAATTATTTCATTTTTCTTCTACATTTTAAGCCATATTTAGGAAAAAGTATACTAATAATTATAGCTTTGAAAAAGCAGATCTTACAAATTTAACAAAATCATATTTTGTAACAAAGTAACCATTCCGAACAATTGAAGAAGTATGTAAAGTATATGCCTAGATATTGACAATATTGTCTGTTTTCAGTATTTATTGAATATTTACTATATGCCAGGTGTTGTGCTAGGAGCTGAAAATAAGAAATGAAGAAGACAGTGTCCCTATCCCATTAAATGTTCTCAATATTGAAAAATATATAAATAGAAAGTTTTATTTAAGTGTTTATGTTTCCTCCAAAATTAAAATTTTAGTGGCAAAAGTACACAGAATTTCATACTTTCATGTATTGCTGAGGGGAATATAAATTAATTGAAGTGACTCTTTTTAGAGTGTATTTTTGTGGCACTTCTCAAAAGATTTTAATATATACTTACTCAAGCAAATCCATTTCTGGGAACTCATCCTAAAAAAAAAAAATAACCATGAAGCTGCACAAGGATTTATCTAAAATAAATTTCATTATGCAATTTTTTATAATGTTACAAGATTGACAACTACTTAAAAGGTAAATTATTTAGCACCTATGAAATAGTGCATGGCCATTTAAAATAATGTTATCAATAATATGAGGAAATGTTGGCCATATTGTCAAGTGTTTTTTATCTTAAACAGGCTACAAAGCAACATGTTCAATATAATGCTAATTTTGCAAAAACAATTTTATATGCAATAGGATAAATTGGCAAAAATCACCTCTTATTGTCTCCACCAGTGGGAAGCCAATAATCAAAATAATTTAATCATAGTTGGCACCATTCCTCCTAGTGCCAAAAAGAACAACCATTGACAACCAGAATGTTTTTTCTTATGATTCAGCCAAGTTTCAGGTCTGGTGAGAAACTGCAAAATGCTTCTCAGCATAATAATGGGGCCTTCTGTTTCACAAAGGACAAAATTTAAAAAAAAAAAAAAAAAAAAAAAAAAAAAAAAAAAAAAAGGAAAGAAAACAAGGAAAAAGGTTCTTTCCTCATTACCAAACTAGCCTGTGTTTTCGCAGAGGAAAATTATTTAGCTTGTGTTTTCTCAGCCTGTCTTTCTTTGTGAGAAAGATATACTCTACAGGTCATTTAGTTAAGAGAAGCTGCTTTCAAATACAAAGAGGCTGAAATTGTATTAAGAGATTGGCATTCACCCTTCTTCACAGGAAAAATGTCCACTGTCCTCTGTCATCTATTATGTCTAATACAAGAGTCAGCAAACTATGGCCTAGGGGCCAACTCCATTCTGCAATCTATTTTTTTCTTTTTTATAAAGATTTTATTTATTTATTTATTTGACAGACAGAGATCACAAGTAGGTGAGGAGGCAGTCAGAGAGAGAGGAGAAAGCAGACTCACCCCTGAGCAGAGAGTCCGATGCGGGGCTCCATCCCAGGACCCTGGGATCATGACCTGAGCCAAAGGCAGAGGCTTTAACCCACCGAGCCACCCAGGTGCCCCTGCAATCTATTTTTGGGTGGCACAAGGCTGTTAGGTTTGATCACAGACCGATTGAATGGAATAAAGGCACCAAGGCAAGCGAGCATTCGAGGACCGGCTTTATTGCAAGCACCCTCGGGCGAGGTTCCGCGACTCTGGGAGAAAGAGAGTCGGGAAGTCGCACGTGGGGCAAAGAGGTAGGGACTTATATGGGGTTCCGCTGCTGAAGTCCGGAGAGGAGGTACTGAGGCCTTGTCGAGTTTTTTCCTAATAAGGGCCGAATTCAGCTGCGGGGTTCCTCATTGGTTCGTCGGTGGGAGGAGAGAGGTTTTGGTCTCCCCTTTGAGTTTGCTTCCCAGGTCTGATGCGGCCGCTGTCGCAGGAGGGTGATGGCGGGAACCGCGGCCATCTCAGGTGTCCGTCATTTTGAACGGTTCTCCCCTCTCTCGCCTGACCCCAACAAAGGCTAAAAATTGTTTTTATATTTTTTAATGTTGAAATATATATGCGTATGTGTGTGTGTGTGTGTGTGTGTGTATGAAAGGTTTTATTTATGTATTTGAAAGAAAGCAGGAGCAAGGGGAAATGGAGAAGCAGACTCCCCACTGAGCATGGAGTCCCATGCAGGGCTCAATGTATAGAGCTCTATGCTGGGCTCAATCCCAGGACCCTGAGATCATGACCTGAGCTGAAGGCAGATGCTTAACCAACTGAGCTACCCAGGCATCCCCAAAATATATTTTTTAAAACAATGTAGTGTGACATGAAAATTACATGAAATTCAGATGCCGGTGCCCATAAATAAAGTTTTATTGGAACACAACCATACTCATTTTTTTATAAATTGTCTATAACTATTTTCTGCTACATCAGCAGAGTTGCATTTTGTAGGAGAGAGTATGGCTCATAAAGCCTAAAAAAACTTAATATTTAGATCTTTCAAAAAAAGGTTTACTGAAACTTGATCTAGGAGAGATATCCTCAGTGTGCTTCTCAGCAAAGCTCAGGTGGCATTCAAGTTTGCAATACCTCCTGTGAGGAAATGTGCAGTTTTCCGAGGGAAAGACTCGCATTACAGGTTAGAATGATTTAAAGTATCCTTTCCTTCGTTTCTTTGAAGGGTTGCAAAACCTCTGAATGTTGGTCACAATAAAACTTGCTTCATAAGTTTGCAAAGACTCTCTGCTTCAGGACCTAAAATGGGAACGAATTCTGACACACCTAGCTTACATATAAATGTAACACAAGTGCCTATATCCATCCCCACCCCCACCCCTCATTTCAAGGTCCATCTTTCTTTAAAATACCCTAAAAAATGGAAGCTTTCTTTAAGGCTCTCCCAAGCTGTCTACTCAGAAGCTCCTCTGGGGCAACAGTTTATCCTAAGTTAGCCATGGGCCACCTCTCTGCTGTTGCTCTTCATCTGGAACTCTTTGACACTGACTCTTATTTGGACACCATCTCCTCTCTGCAAATATTAGCTGGAGAGGACAGTGTGTAGCCCTCTTACCTTTTGTTCTCTGAAAAAACGCTAGCTAAGTCTACAAAGATACAAATTATTTTCTGCTCCTAGCTTTTTCTCCTCCAGGTGCTTCTTCATCTAAACTTCCCCACTCAGACCTCCTACCTTCTAGAAAACTCTACTCATTGTAAACAAGGATTTATCTTACTGCAGAATCCGTTCCCTGTCCCCTTTCCCCAAACTGTGCCGAACTCTTCTCCAGTTGTTTGTTTGTTTTTTAAGATTTTATTTATTCATTTGACAGAGATCACAAGTAGGCAGAGAGGAAGGGAAGCAGGCTCCCCACTGAGCAGGGGCTTGATCCCTCAAGACCTGAGCTGAAGGCAGAGGCTCCAACCCACTGAGCCACCCAGGTACCCCTCTTCTCCAATTCTTTTGAATGCAGTCTGTAATAATGAGAGGGGTAGGGGGGAGTAGAGGGACTTCCAACAAGATGATTGATAATGGTCATGACATAGCAGGTCATGCAGACAATGGTAGGTGGCTTTGAAAATCCAAGATTCAAATCCAATCATAAGCCCCCTGTCTTGGACTGAATATTTATGTCCCCAGAAAATTCATGTGGTAAAGCCCTAATCCCTAATATGATGGCACTTGGAGTTTCGGTCTTTGGAAGGTAATTGGGTTTAGATGAGGTCATGAGAGTGGGATTAGTGTCTTTATAAGAAGAGGAAAAGAGAAAAAAATCTCTCTTTCTCTCCACCATGTGAAAATAAAGAGAGAAGCCGGGAAAAGTGTTCTTGCCAAGAACTGAATCAGCTAGCATCTTGGGATCTTGGGTTTCCTCACCTCCAGAACTGAGGAATAAATGTCTGTTTTTAAGCTACCCAGTCTGTTATATTTTGTTATGGCAATCCACACTGATGAAGGCACCCTACAAATAAAGTCACATTCTCAAACTTTGTTAATGAACTGCATATGAATGTATTTAATCTGACCAATCTTTTCTAGTAGGTAACTAATGGACCAAGCACTGCATACTAACATATACTTACACACACACACACACACATACACACACACATTCTCAAACAATACACTTGCATGTAATTACCATACATCTCCCAAAGACAAAAACTACTTGTCAAAATTTATAAAATATTTGTTGTTTGCATGGCTGCAATGCAACCTCCTTTTCCATCTCTTCTATGAAAGCTTTATCAAAGTCTATGTAAGTTCATTAAAGTCTATAATTAATAGTAAATGAATTCTTTTGTGAAAAGACCAAAAAGATACGACATTTATGTGGATCAATATGGGCTGGTAAACATTATGCATTTGCTTAACCAGAAGGCTGTTTAGCAGAAAAGCAACACTATTAGGCCTCTGAGATAAAAGCAACATTATTAGTCCTCTGAGATATTTGCAGAAATCTTAGGGGAGATTTTGGATCACCATAAACTGCAGAATAGGAATCCAAACCAACTATAAAATGATCTTTGTTGGCCAGGGAGATATTGATTATAACTTTAACATGTAATCTTTATTTGGTAAATTAAAAATTATTATGATGTTTTGGTTGTATTATGAACTGAACTGCATCTTCCCAAAATTTGTATTTTGAAGCCCTAACCCCCAATGTAATTATATTGGGAGGTAGAGTCTTTGGGAGGTAATTAGGTTTAGAAGAGTAATGAGAATGGAATCTCCATGATGGGATTAGTGCCTTATAAGAAGAGCAAGCCCTCTTTCTCTCTCCCTCCCTTTCTCTTTCTCTCTCTTTCCCCCTCTTCTTTCCTCCCTCTTATTCTCCCCCCCCACTCTTTTCCTTTCCCTCTTCTTCTACATCTTCCTCTCCTTTTGCATGTGCATATATTGAGTAAAGGCCATGTGGCACATAGTGTGAAAGTGGTATCCGCAAGTCAGGAAGAAGGCTCACACCAGAACCCAACTACGCTGGTACTCCAATCTCGGGCTTCCAGTCTCCAGAATTTCAACAAAATACATATGTGTTGTCAAAGACACACAGTCTATGTTATTTTGTTAAAGCAGCCCATGGAAAGGCAGAAATCAGTTTTGAGAAATGCTGTGCTGCTCTAACAAGTACCTAAAAATGTAGAAGTGGCTTTGGGTAATGGATAGAGGCTAGAAGAGTTTTGCGAGACATGCTAGAAAAAGTAGAGATTGTTGTGAAGAGACTGTTAAAGTGATTCTGGTGAGACCTCAGAAAGAAAAGAGAAGAGCTATACAGAAAGTTTCCATCTTCTTAGAGAATACATAAATAATCATGAACAGAATGTTGGGAGACATATGGATAGTGAAAGTCATTCTGGTGAGGTCTTGGATAGAAATGAGGAATGTGTTACTGGACAATGGAGAAAAGCTGATCCTTATATAAAGTAGTGAAAGACTTGGCTGAATTGTGTTCATGTTCTAGTCTTTTGTAGAAGGTGGCACTTTTGATAAAACTATATATTTAGTGAGGAAATTTCTAAGCAGAGTATTGAAGGACTTGCTTGTTTATTCCTGATTGCTTACAGTAAATTTCAAGAAGAAAGAAAGAAATTTGAGAAAGAATTGCTAAGCAAAAAGAAACCAGAATTTAAAGATTTAGAAAGGTCTCAGCCTATACATATTTCAGAGAATACCAAGAGTGTGGCTGAACAAGCATTTGATAAGATTAGCATAGATGTAAACCACAGACCTAATCAGTCATCCCAGGGGAAACACTGCCAGTTTGAACTGAAGGGGAAATAAATGAGACAAAGTGAAGTGTCTTAGTTTGGACTGCTAGAACAGAATACCATAGTCTTGGTGTCTTATAAACAATACAAATTTATTTCTTCATTCTGAAGGGTGAGAAGTCTGTTATGCTCAAGTTTTTGCATCTGAGAGACCACCAAGGAGCCAAGCACCAATGCAATCACACGAGGGTTTATTTGACAAGCTTAAGCTTGGGCCCAAGTACACCTGGCACAGCGGAGTAGGGACTTGGACCCTGAGCTTAGTTAAGGCAGGGGTATTTATGGGTTCCTGTTACTAAAGCAGTGTGGGAATACAGAGTTCTGTATTTGGTTCCACTGATCTATGTATCTGTTTTTGTGCCAGTACCATGCTGTCTTGATGATCACAGCATTGTAATATGGCTTGAAGTCAGCATTGTGATGCCACCAGCTTTGGTTTTCTTTCTCAACATCCCCCTGGTGATTTGGGGGCTTTTCTGGTTCCATACAAACTTTAGGATTATTTGTTCCAGCTCTGTGAAAAGTGTCAATGGTATTTTGTATAGGGATTGTTTTGAGTGTGTAACTTGTTCTAGGTAGCATAGACATTTTCACAATATTTTTTCTTCCTATCCATGAGCATGGAATGTTTTTCCATTTCTTTGTGTCTTCCTCAAATTCTTTCACAAATGTTCTGTAGTTTTTAGGGCACAGATTCTTTCCTCTTGTGATTGAGTTCAAGTTTCAAAGCATTGTGGTCTGAAAACATGCAGGGAATACCAATCTTCTGGTATGAGTTGAGACCTGATTTGTGATCCAATATGTATCTATTCTAGAGAAAGTTCCATGTGCACTGGAGAATAATGTATATTCTGTTGCTTTCAGATGGAATGCTCTGTATATATATCTGTGAAGTTCATCTGGTCCAGTATGTCATTTGATGTCTTTGTTTCCTTGTTGATCTTCAGCTTAGATGATATGTCTATTGTTATAAGTGGGGTGTTGAATTCCCCTACTATTATTGTATTATTATCAATGTGTTTCTTTAGCTTAGTTATTAATTGGATTATATTATGGACTGCTCCCATGTTAGGAGCATAAATATTTATAATTATTAATTCTTCTTGTTGGATAGGCCCTTTAAATATTATATATTGTCTCTCTTCATGCCTCACTATAGTCTTTGGCTTAAAATCTAATTTATCTAATATGGGGATTGCTCCCTAGCTTTCTTTTGAGGTTCATTGTGTGATAAATGGTTCTCCACCACCACCCCCACTTTCAAACTGGAGGTGTGTTTTGGTCTAAAATAATTATCTTTTAGACAGCATAAGGATAGGTATTGCTTTTTTTTTTTTAATCCAATTGGATACTCTGTGTCTTGACTGCAGCATTTAGTCCACTTACATTCACAGTAACTATTGAATGATATGAATTTACTGCCATTGTATTGCCTACAAAGTCCCTGTTTCTGTAGATTGCCTCTGTTTCTTTCTTGTCTATGTTACTTTTGGGCTCTCTCTTTGCTTATAGGATTGCCTTTAATATTTCTTTAGGGCTGGTCTAGTGGTCACAAATTCTCTTCATTTCTGTTTGTCCTAGAAGCTCTTTATCTCTCTTCCATTCTGAATGATGGCCTTGCTGAATAAAGTATTCTTGGATGCATGTTTTTCTCATTTAGTACCCTGAATATATCATGCCAGCTCTTTCTGGCCTGCCAGGTCCCTGTGGATAAGTCTGATGCCAATCTAGTGTTCCTACTCCTGTAGATTAAGAACCTCCTGTCTCAAGCTGCTTTCAGGATTTTATCTTTATCTCTGAAATTTGCAAGCTTCCCTATTATATGTCAGGGTGTTGATCTATTTTTATTGATTTTGAGGGAGGTTCTCTGTGCCTCATGAACTTGAATACCTGTTTCCTTCCCCAAATTAGGAAAGTTCTCAGCTATGATTTTCTCAAATATGTCATCTGCCCCCTCTCTCTTTCTCTTCTCTCTGAGACCCCAATAATTTTAATATAATTTCACTTTATGGTAATACTGATTTCTTGAAGCCTCCCCTCATGGTCTGTTAGTTGTTTTTCTCTTTTCCTCAGCTTCCCTCCTTTCCATCATCCTGTCTTCTATGACACTGACTCTCTCTTCTGCCTCATTTACCCTAGCCATCTCAGGTGAAGCATTTCTAATTTTGGCCTGATTAATTTTATTTCTATACTAAGAGACTCTCTATTGTCTTTTATGTTTTTGTTTTTGTTTTTCAAGCCCAGCTGATAACTTTATAATTGTTATCCTGAATTCTGTCTATGACATATTATATCCATATCCATTAGATCTGTGGCAGACAGTATTAGCTCTGGTTCTTTCTTTTGTTGTGAATTATTCCTTCTAGTCATTTTGCCCAGAGAAGAATGGATGAAGGAGAGAATAAAATCAACAATATCAACCAAGACCCAAGTGAAATACACACTAGACAAATTGGAAGAGGTCAGAAATCAAAAAAAGAAAACAAAATGGTAAAAAAAAAAAAAAAAAAAGGTGGGGGAGAGTATAATCTCACAGGTAGACAAATGGTGATCTACTCCATCATGGATGTTTGGATCCACTCCAAATATATTTGGATCCACTCCAAACATACTTTCCTCTGTTTGTTAGAAGATACTAAGTCCGCAAATTGCAAAGAAAGCAAAGCTTTCTCAATAAAATTCAATAAATAAATATTCAATAAAATTGAATACAATGAAAATGTATTTTATGTAAAATGAAGTAAAAAATGAAGTATTTGTAAAAAATGAAGTAAAAAATGAAGAATATATCTATAAAATGTAAATGTAAAAAAAGAAAATCACAAAATGACTTTAAAACAAAGAGTTAATAAAATCATAAACTAGTTGAAAGGAAAAAAAGAAAAAAGATAAAGAAAATTTTAAACCGAAAGATTAAAGACTCATGAGAAAATAAAAACTCTAATTCTATATACCACTTTCCCTAGTGCGGGAGATTTTTTTTTGTTTCTCAGTGGTCTATAAACTTGGTATTTGCCTGAGGATCCTGCTGGTCTTCTGGGGCCTATTGCACTGATTCTCAGGTGTCTTTGCCGGGGCAAAGTTTCACCACCCGTTTCCAGGGGACTGGACTCAGTGTAAGCTGCTTTGAGTCACTCTATGTGGCTTTTGTTCCCTGAAGGCTTTTTGCACTGCTTTAGAGGATTAAAAAAAAAAAAAAAGAATAAAAATGGTAGCACCCCCAGATCTCTAGCTGTGGAGCTGAATGATCATGAACCCCACTCTTCAGTGCATCCTCAGGGAAAGGTAGTCAATCCTTTTTCATGTGCACCAAACTCCACAGACTCCTACAGTGCACACCCACACCAATCCTCCCAGGGGAGGGAGAAGTGTCTCATAGAGCCCCACTGCTTCTTGAGACCCTGCTCTGAGATCGTTTGCCCAATCCTATGGGCACCTGTGCCACTCCTCCTAGGGGAAGGAGCAGGGTTTCCTAGCACTTGTCACTTGCTAGGAACCTGCTTGGAGAGTAGTCTCCCAGTGGCACAGCAGTTTGTGTTTTAAGGCAACTCCTAGCTGAGAGACCACTCTGGGGCTTACTAAATGTAGACAGCTTCCCCACTCCAATGCTTGGGGACTCTGTCACACTCAGGCACCCTCATTCTTCCTGTGACCCTAAGTATCCTGAGACCACACTGTTCCACCTAGGACTCTGCCCCACTTTGCCACCTGATCACTTTTAAGGCAGGGATGTCTCTCACTGGAGCAGACTTGTAAAAGGTTCTGATTTTGTGCTCAGCTGCTACATCACTTTCTAATAACCAGCTTAAGGAGGCTTCCTCCCCCATGGTTTATCTTCTCATATAGTCTTCAGATTCATATCTCTGCACCTCTTACCTTGAAAAAAGTGGTTGCTTTTTTATTTGTAGAGTTGTAGCAATTCTTTTCTTAGATTTCAGGTTGAATTCACATGTGTTCAGAATTATTTGATAGATATCTAGCTGAATTCAAGGGACCAGATGAAACAAGGGGCTCCTACTATGCCACCATCTTCCCTCCTGCCTCCCAACATATACATTTTTCAAATGATTTTATTTATTTATTTATTTATTTATTTGAGAGAGGAAGAGCATGGAAGAGAGTGACAGTATGAGTAGAGGAAGGAGTCGAGGGAGAGGGAGAAGGAGACTCCCCATTGAGCAGGGTACCTGAAACGGGACTCAATCCAATCCAAGGACCCTGAGCCAAGGGCAGATGCTTAACTGACTGAGCCACCCAGGTGTCCCATATAAATTTTAAAGATACACAAATAATCACTCTACAGCATGAAGGAAAACTGTCAGACTTCTTTAGATACTACAGGTCCATATTATAAAGCTATTCAGTTGTAAACAAGCTCTATTCTTCAAGACAAGGAAAGAATGACCCCTGAGGCAATTCAAAGATTATCAGAACTCCCTCCTTGGTTTCTAAGTGTAGGGCTATTGACTCAATTTCAACAGGCCAGAAGGCAACTTCCCTGTAGCTGTGGGGGCACAGCTGCAAGGAGCCTTGGGGGACTGAACCCAGTCTAGCAGAATCTTGGAGGCATGGCCCCTCATCAGGCAGAAATACAGGGGCAAGACTGCCACTTCAGTGGGTCCTGAAGGAAGAGCACTAAACCAAAGAGGTATGTTCTCCAGCCTTAAGTTCTCCTTTTTGAAGTAATAATGCCTATCCTATCCTTGTCCTATCATTGTATTTGGTAAGTGCATAACTTATTTGATCTCACAAGTTAATTGCTGGAGAGGATATTCCCCTCAAGATGAATCATCCCTTGAGGTGCACTTATATCTTTTTTTTTTCTTTTCATTAAAAAAAAAAATTAAAGTAGGCTCCACTCCCAATGTGGGGCTCAAACTTATGACTCTGAGCTCTAGAGTTGCATGCTCTACCAACTGAGTCAGATAGGTGTCCCAGAGTTGCACTCAGATCTAATTTAGATGTATTTAAATAAAACTCTAGACTTTGGACTTTAGAGTTGATAGTGGAACAAGTACAGATTTTTAGGGCTATTGAATAGATTGAATGTATTTTGTACGTGAGAAGAAAATGAATTTGGGGAGCAGAAACAGAATGTGATAGACTGAATGTGCCCTCCAAAATTTATATTAAAGCCCTATAACCCATTGTGATGTTATTAAGAAGAAGGGCCTTTTAGAAGTATTTAGATTTAGATGAAGTCATAAAGATTGGAACCCCCATGATGGGAATAGCACCCTTTAAGGAAAGAGAAGTAGGCACGAGTTCTTCTTCTGCCAGCATGTGAGGATACAGTAAGAAGGAAGCATGTGCTAGCCAGAAAGAGGGCGCTCTTCTTGAGAAGCCAGTCTACTAGCATCCCATCCTAATCTTGCACTTCCCAACCTCCAGAACTGTGAGAAAGAAATAATCTGTTGTTTAAGCCACCTAGTCTGTGATGTTTTATTATATCATCCTATAACAAACTGACTAATACAAGCTGCAAAGATAATATGTAGTATAACCTCAAACTGGTTAAAACAATTAGGATATTGATTATCTAAATTAATGGAAGAAATAGGTATGGTTCTCTTTGTCCAATTCAATCAGACAGATCAATTCTGTTATCAAAGATAAAGGTTGTGTCTTCCCCTCTATTCAACTACCATAAGTGCCAACTTCATTCTGAGTTATCTCTCATGATTCCAAATTGGCTATATTTACCATTAGAACTTCATGCTTTCTTCTTCATATTAAACAAGAAAAAGAAAGATCTCCCTCACATTTGGAGAATACCTATCCCTTTCTACAACCCAAGTGGTCAAAATAAGTCGTGTATCAACCCTTGAGTTGCTAGCAGTCTTCAGAGGAAGATCAAATACTATATAGTTTATACTAATGAGAATCTACCTTCCCTGTAACAGAGTAAGCTTTCCCTGTGATAGAAGAATGAGGGATATTCAAACTAAGTTTCCATTAAAAGAAGGAAAACAGGAATAAATGAATGTCAGGTGGGCAAAAAGATTATCCATTGCACAGTAGTATTCATAACTCATTTGAACCTAGCTTTAAATGTGAATTCATATTCTGGGGTTCAATATATCTTCCATTTTGTATACAATACTGAGTAGTCCACCAAAAAAAAAAAAAAAAGAAAATGCTGAAAAAATTTACATATATTCATACATGGGTTAAAAAAGAGCCATCAGGTGTCACATGTCACACCCTAGAATATAATTACATACTCACAGAGGTGACTTCAAGTTCCAAAATAATTATTAAAATAAAAGGTGAAAATCAAAAGAAGTCTGTAGTTTTTAATAGTCAACAATTCCGTTTTCAGAGCTATGACAATAGTCTTTCAGCTAACTTTCTTCCAGTTATCCCAAAGTCAGTGCACTTTTTTTCCTCTCTTCCTCAGGACAATCTAACCTTAATTCTATCCAACTATAGTGAATATTAAAAAAATAACCATTATTAATGGACTCTCAAAATCCTAACCTCAACCCAGAAAATAGGGAATATTATTTATGAGTAGTCCCATATCGCTGATGACCTCAATCAGAATTTGAACTCAATAAAAGATTTGGTCTTAAGTATATAACACACCTCCACAATATAAGTCAAAAGATTAAAAATAACCCAAAGTAAGTTAAAATATAATGGCAGTTATTTAGCACTGACCCTTTACATTGAGCTCTTAAATTTTCTACTTATAGCAATTACAAATACTTTGATAATCTTTATGGGTCTTTTTCATCTTTGTATTTACATAAGTTCTTACAATTATGAGTGGGTGTGCCTTTCTGTTCATTCATTATAATATTTAAATTTAATTGAAAAAGTAATATCCTTAAAATTCATAAGTGGTCTTTTGACAGTACTTCACTACAGTAAAGCAATTTCCTGATTTTCATTAATGACCAGACTTATATCTTCTTAAAACTGAACAATGTATCTATTAAAATTACTGTTCACCATCTGGGTCTCCTTGAAAGCTTGTCTGATGCCAAGCTGTTATTTCTATAGAAGAAAAGAAAATGGACCAAGCTGGAAGCACTCAAAAGGCCTATAATATACTTATAAAAATTTTTCTCAAATAGGGCATGCACTTGATTAGCCTCTAACAGTCAAAACATAAGAAATAGAGATAAATACTCTGTTATAGGAACAGAGAAAACAGAAGATGATATGGACTATCTGTAAAATGAATCAAGGGCCAACCATATCTGACACACATGTGTTTAAAAATAATTTTAAGCTATCAAACAACCAGTATTTTGAACACAACCAGTCACTGAGGAATTATGTGACTCCAAGCCATTATTTGCCCAAGGCATTGATAAAGCAGAGTCTGTAGAATGCTCCTTGTTCTTGAGTCCCAATTCCAAAACTGAATAACTGTGTGACTTTGAGCAAGTCACTTGGCCTCTCTATTCATCATATTCTTCACTTGTAAAATAGGGGTGATAATAATTATACCTTCATTATGGTCATTCATAAATATTTTAAAAGGTGGTATATAAAGCACAAAGTTTAGCACATTATGAGCACTTTCTACATGTTACTTATTATAATAAATTTGAAGAAAGAGAAAAATCAGTTATATATTATATGAAATTATTTTCCAATTGTCTTTATTAACAATAGAAATAATAAGTAAAGTATATAGTATAAGGGTTGATACATGCTTTATATAAAAATAAAATGGGAAGGGAGATAGGGAGAGTAAGGAAAAAAGTAGAGGTTGTAGTTTGAAGTAGGGTGGTCAGGGGAGGTCTCATTTAACAGGTGACTTTTGAGAAAAGACTTGATTAAGTTAATGGAGAAATCAAAAAGAATACCTAGAGGAAGGGTGTTTCCGGTAGATGGAATAGTCAGTGCAGTCATGTTAATTTTATGAACAAAAAAGAGGCCAGTTGGGATGTATGGGAATAGAGACAAGGAAATAAGATTAGAGGAGAAATGGAGACCATATCATAGGTCTTGTAGATCATAAAACTTGGTCTTTTCCAAGTTTTCATTGAGTGAGATGAAAAGCCACTCAATGGTTTTGACCAAAGGAATAATATGACCAGGCCCATATTTTAAAAGGATTGCTTTTCCTGCCTTATAAAGAATAGGTAAATAAGGAGATAAAGGTGGAAACAGGGAAATCAGGTAGGCTTTTACTGTATGGTAGTTCACATCAAAATGGTAACAGTGGAAGTGGTAAGAAATGAAATAACATACAGATGTCCTGATGGATCTGGTTTTGGTTTGAGATAAAGAAATGAATCAACTATGGCTCCAAGACTTTTTGTCTTTAACAATTATGAAGATAAAGTTATCATCAGCTGAAATGAAGATGAAGTAGGTTTGAGGGACTGGAGGAGAAATCAGCTATTAATATTTAGCCATGCTGGGCACCTGGGTAGCTCAGTGGGTTAAGCCACTGCCTTCGGCTCAGGTCATGATCTTGGGGTCCTGGACTCTATCCTGCAGGACTCTATCCTGCATCAGGCTCTCTGCTCAGCAGGGAGCCTGCTTCCCTCTCTCTCTGCCTGCCCCTCTGTCTGCTTGTGATCTCTCTCTCTGTCAAATAAATAAATAAAATCTTAAAAGAAAAAAAAAAGATTTAACCATGCTACAAAAACAGACACATAGATCAATGGAACAGAATAGAGAGCCCTCAACCCTATGTTCAACTAATCTTCAAAAACAAAAAACAAAAAAAAAAAAAAAAAGGAAAAAACAGGAAAGAATGTCCAATGGAAAAAAGACAGCCTCTTCAATAAATGGTGTTGGGAAAATTGGACAGCCACATGCAGAAAAATGAAATTGGATCATTTCCTTACACCACACATGACAATAGACTCAAAATGGATGAAGGACCTCAATGTGAGAAAGGAATCCATCAAAATCCTTGAGAAGAACACAGGCAGCAACCTCTCCGACCTCAGCCACAGCAACTTCTTCCTAGGAGCATCACAAAGGCAAAAATGAACTATTGGGACTTCATCAAGATCAAAAGCTTTTGCACAGCAAAGGAAACAGTTAGCAAAACCAAAAGACAACTAACAGAATGGGAGAAGATATTTGCAAACAACATATCAGATAAAGGGCTAGTATCCAAAATCTATAAAGAGCTTAGCAAACTCAACACCCAAAGAACAAATAATCCAATCAAGAAATGGGAAGAGGACATGAACAGAACAGACATTGCTGTAAAGAAGACATCCAGATAGCCAACAGACACGTGAAAAAGTACTCCACATCACTTGGCATCAGGGAAATACAAATCAAAACAATCAAAACCACAATGAGATACCACCTCACATCAATCAGAATGGCTAAAATTAACAAGTCAGAAAATGAAAGATGCTGGCGAGGATGCGGAGAAAGGGGAACGCTCCTACACTGTTGATGGGAATGCAATCTGGTGCAACCACTCTGGAAAACAGCATGGAGGTTTCTCAAAAAGTTGAAAATAGAGCTACCTTATGACCCAGCAATTGCACTACTGGATATTTATCCTAAAGATACAAATGTAGTGATCCGACGGGGCATGTGCACCCAAATGTTTATAGCAGCAATGTCCATAATAGCCAAACTATAGAAAGAACCTGGATGTCCATCAACAGATGAATGGATAAAGAGGTGGTATATATATACAATGGAATACTATGCAGCCATCAAAAGAAATAAAATCTTGCCCTTTGCAACTATGTGGATGGAACTAGAGGGTATTATGCTTAGCGAAATAAGTCAATCAGAGAAAGACAACTATCATATAATCTCCCTGATATGATGAAGTGGAGATGCAATGTGGGGGGTTTGGGGGATAGGAAAAGAATAAATGAAACAAGATGGGATCGGGAGGGAGACCAACCATAAGAGACTACTAATTTCACAAAACAAACTGAGGGTTGCTGAGGGGATGGGGGTCGGGAGAGGCAGGTGGGGTTATGGATATTGGGGAAGATAGGTGCTATGGTGGGTGCTGTGAAGTGTGTAAACCTGGCGATTCACAGACCTGTAACCCTGGGCATAAAAATACATTTTATGTTTATTAAAAAAAATAATAAAAAAAAAAGAAAAAAAGAAATAACAGATGCTTGAGAGTCTTCCACCTGCTTCCATGAACTCTGTGAAGCACCAGGGATGGGAGCAAATGCCCCTGATGCTTCTGATTGGCTGAGGCTGGGAAACACTGCATCAGGGGAAAAACACATGCAGAGTACTACAAAAAAAAAAAAAAAAAAAAAAAAAAAAAAAAAGATTTAGCCATGCTAAATCCAAAGTGTCCTCTAGATATGAAAGTGGAGACATATGATTTGGTTGGACAATTTGGTATATGATTTTGATATGTTCAGGAGAAAAGTACAGACTAAGATTATAAATTTGGTAGTCATCAGATTTAGTATCTAAAGCCAGAGAGTGAAGGTAGATAAAGAAGATGACCAAGGATTGAGCCCTGGAGTACTTCAATACTAATAGATCAAGTATAAGAGAAGAAGTGAGGAAAGGAGACTAAGAAGGAACAGTAGTGAGATAAGGAAAAAAAATAACATGAAAAAGTGGTTCTTAGAATATATGTAAAGAAATTCTATTGAGGAGGAAGAGCAATTATACAAATTCTGTGAATATGTCAAGTAAGATGAACACTGAGTCCTGAACATTAGATTCAGCAATATGGTGGTCATTTGTGACCTCCAACAAGAGCAGTTTTCATAGTGTAATGGGGATGGAACCCCAATATGAATTTAAGAAAGAATTAGAGGAAAGGAATTGAAGACAGAAAGTGTAGACAAATATTTCTTGAAATTTAATCATTAATCATAAACCTTCTAGATAACCCTGGAAGGTTATGTATATGTGTATGCCTTTTATAGATAAGAAAACTGAGGCTGAGAGAGAATAAAAATTCAACCCAAAGTGAAAAAGCTAGCAAAAAGAAGAACTGGGACCTAAATACAGTTGTCTAACTTAAAAGATAGAGTTCTTACTTGTTCCATGCATTCTCCAAACATGTTTGAAGCAGCAATCATCCAATCAATGTTTTGTTTTGTTTTGTTTTTTTCAAACAGAGGAAGCACAGGACAGAGCAGTGAAGAGACAGGCCTGAGACGTGAAGAGACAGGCCCAAGACGGGGACGGCGCACAGGGGGAGTGCAGAGGGGGTGGAAACAGCTGAAATGAAGGAACACTGAAGGGAGGCCCCTTGAGGGCAGCAGGATTCCAGGCAGGGCTTACTATGTGTATACACTACATGATACATAGTACTGTTAAATGTTTATCTGAGCAATTATCTAGACAGTGTTTCTCAGAATAGTGCAAAGATGACCTGCATCAGAATTAACTGGCAGGATCTTAAAAATTTAGATTCCTAAACTTTATCACAGATCCTCTGAATTAGAATCTCTGGAGGGTTTAGCATTCCAAGAGATTCTTACTCCCACCAAATTTTAAGAGTTGCTTATCTCATGAGATATGTTTTTTTCTCCTAAGAATAAATGTAAAATATGCATAATTTTAAAAATTTCTCCACCTTCTACCTTTTCTTTTTTTTTTAAATATTTTATTTATTTATTTGACAGAGAGAGATCACAAGTAGGCAGAGAGGCAGGCAGAGAGAGAGAGAGAGGAGGAAGCAGGCACCCTGCTGAGCAGAGATCCCGATGTGGGACTTGATCCCAGGACCCTGAGATCATGACCTGAGCCGAAGGCAGAGGCTTAACCCACTGAGCCACCCAGGCGCCCCCACCTTCTACCTTTTCTATATCTCATTTGCAGGAATGAAAATCCATTTGGTAATTCATCCCAAAAAATTTCAATGTTCTGTTTCACAACACTTTTTATAGCTAAGTAAATTTTGCTGGAATGATAAACACTTTTTTCTTACCCAAACCTCTCAACATAGGTTTCCAGAATTTTGAATAATCTTACATATTGCATTTTTTCTTTAAGATGAGTTTTTACTTAATGGCAAGTTAATTAGGAAAAAAAATTTTCTCTTTAAACCAAATTGCTGTGTTTAAGAAAGGATATGAACTTGAGTTTTCAACTCCAAAAGAGATGAGTCTATTGAGAGGTATTTTTAGTGAATGGAAAAATGCACCTATCCATTGTATGTATCAGGTCATTCACTGCTTATGCAATTGATTGAGATAGTAGTTCCACTGCAGTTTCAGAAAATCACCCTATTGTAAACACTTGATCTCTCTTTTCTAAGAATTCAAGAACATTGGTTTGCTGCACCTATTCAGAGGATGCTTTATTTTGTGCCAGTTCTTTGCTTTCTATCCAGAAACAGCTGCTCCATCTCCTGTGACACAGGATGTAATAAAATGGAGTAAATGGAGTAGAGTATTTTGATAGATTAATCACTGTGGGGTGTGCAGCATTCACAGCACTCATGGTGAAAGTGAAGAGATTATACCAGAATGGCATCTGTTTTCTTCTATGTAAATTGCTAGACTTTGAATCTGCTGTTATTTAGCAGATGTGTAGATTTAATTATTAGGATTGCATAACCACTGGGGAAAGCACAGAATTTTATTGATAGCTTCCATCTACGGTAATTGCAGAATAAATAATCTGCCTTTGTCTCCTTTGTGGAATAATATTAAAAAGTTAAACCTATAGGGAATGTGTTATTTCTTATTCTTAAGGTGTATATGAACTATTTGTGTGAATACATATGGATGAATAAAATTCCAGCAAATGGGTATAACTATTTAATAATTCATTTTCTCACAGGCTACAACTAAAGGCCCACTTTCAATAAAACACTTCAGAGATGCTTATTGGCCCATCATCTGCAAGGCTGAAGATCTTTTTCTGGATTTCTAGGATTTTTAGGGTTATCTACAGTTCAGGTTAAAGAAATTTTGGAGACTATTTGCTCTCATCCATTCATTTGGCACTTGAGGCAACTAAGAAGGAAAGAAATATAGTATATACTAAGGAAGTGTCAACTTAATCCTCAATTTGCTGATTTTCATCCCAGTTTTCAGAACAGAGTTTGTTAGGAGAGAAACTCAAATCTGTTGGCAAGCCTCTCTACAGAATACCCTGAGGCTTAGCCTTCTCAACCTCTGGTTTTATCTTCCTGTTGTAATAGAAATAATTTGAGATAAGGTTGGAGAAGGTCATCGAGAGGACATGACCTTCGATTGATCACCATTAAATGATCTGGGCAATCAGAAGCTCTTCATCCCATTTCCTGTCCTTACAATATACGTTCCACTCACTTTCTCACAGTGGGAGCTCTTTCACAGGATACAACCTTGAAAGAGCAATATGTTCTTGAAACCACCTGGATGGTACACATCAATGAATACAGTTAAGACCTCAGTGTCAAATTTTAAGTTTCCAACAGATCGGTGCAGAGATCTACTTGTCATGTGGGCACTCCCTTGCTTATTAAATCTGCAACTTAGCAATCTGGAGTGGTCTGCTTCTCTCTTCAGTCTCTCTTTGCCTTTCATGTCAGGGGCCAGTTCAAATTTCACCAGGTAACAAAACAATGAGCAAATGGAAGATATTTGACAAAGCTTTAGAGAAATTGTTGCTCCAGATATCAAAAGAACACAAAACTCAAGATTCTATATCTGCAGAATCTGGTCCCATGTTTTCCACTATGTGATTTGTGGCCTTGGCAACATCTGTTTCTCCATTTATACAATCATTGGTTAATCTGAGAAACCATCACCCTGCATCACTGGGATTAAAATCCATTCCAGGGAGACTACATCAGGTAGCAGGAGATCAGCTAGATAGTTTATCAAACCATTGCAAACACCTACAAATCCAATGGGAGATCAGAGAGATGAACAGAAAATCTAGAAACAGAAAATTGACCACTTTCTGAAAGGTAGGAATGGCGGAGAAGTGAATCCAAAGCAACGGGAAGATAGACCATGGGGGGAGGGGCCAGCTCCCGGCAAGCGGCGGAGCAATGGAGCACTAAATCAGGACTTTGAAAAGTCTGCTCCACTGAGGGACATCGCTCCAGAGGCTAAACCGGGGTGAAGCCCACACGGAGTCAGTGTGGCCCCAGGTCCCACAGGGTAACAGAAGGATCGGGTGTGTCTGAGTGTCACAGAACTCGCAGGTATTAGAGCAGGGAAGCTGGCTACAGAGACAAAACCGAGGAGTGAGCTCTCATCTCAGGTTACCTTGAACCGGTCGCAGGCTGGGTGAGCTCAGAGCGCAGACAGAGGCCAGGGAGATGGGAATAATTGGGCGCTTTTATCTGAGGGCACACTGAGGCGTGGGGCCCCGAGCTCTTGGCTCCTCCGGGCTGGAGATTGGGAGGTCGCCATTTTCATTCCCGTCCTCTGGAACTCTACGGAAAGCGTCCAGGGAACAAAAGCTCTGGAAAGCGAATCCGAGCGAATTATTTAGCCCAGCCCCTGTTAAGGGCGGTGCAATTCCGCCTTGGGCAAAGACACTTGAGAATCACTACAACAGGCCCCTCCCCCAGAAGATCAACAAGAAATCCAGCCAAGACAAAGTTCACTTACCAAGGAGAGCAGCAGAATTCCAGAGGAGGAGAAAGCAAAGCACAGAATTCATGGCTTTCTCCACATGGTTCTTTAGTCTTCCAGTTAACTTGATTTTTCCTTTAACTTAATTTTTTTTTCTTCTGCTAATTTTTTTAACTTTTATCCTTTTCTTTTGTAACATTTTTAAACTAGCTTATGTTAACAATACCTTTCAAGAAAAATAATAATCTTTTTTGAACCTTCATTATTATAGTAATATTTTGTCCTTCATAGTATCTAACTTTATTTATAGGGTTTTTTTTCTTCTAAAAAATTTGGGGTACAACTTCCTCTAGCAGATCAAAATATACCCTAAATCTAGCTCCGGGCTTGTTCTAGTCTCCAGACTGAGCAAATTCTCTCCACTTTCTTTTTCTTTATTCTCCCAACCAACTTACTTTATCAACTCCTTTTACTAGAAATTTAAAAAAAAAAATTTTTCATCTTTATAGGCATATTCCATCCCTTCATTGTGTTTACCCTTATATACGATTTTCATTCTTTAAAATTTTGGAGGTAGTTTCTTCTAAGAGACCAAAATACCCCCAAATTAACTGGGTGACCCTGTTGTAGTCACCAGTCTAATATATGTATTTTTTCCTTTTTTATATTTTTTCTATATTTGTCTTCTTTTTTTAATTTTTTTTCCTGAACTTCTTTTTATCCCCTTTCTCTCCCCCCCCCCCGCCATGATTTGGGGTCTCCTCTGATTTGGTTAAAGGGCATTTTCCTAGGGCCTTTGCCACACTTTTAGTATTTTATTTGCTCCTTCATATACTCTTCTGTAAAAAATGACAAGGTGGAAAACTCACCACAAAAAAAGAACAAGAGGCAGTACCAAAGGCTAGGGACCTAATCAATACAGACATTGGTATTATGTCAGATCTAGAGTTCAGAATGACGATTCTCAAGGTTCTAGCCGGGCTCAAAAAAGGCATGGAAGATATTAGAGAAACCCTCTCTGAAGATATAAAAGCCCTTTCTGGAAAAATAAAAGAACTAAAATCTAACCAAGTTGAAATTTAAAAAGCTATTAATGAGGTGCAATAAAAAATGGAGGCTCTTACTGCTAGGATAAATGAGGCAGAAGAAAGAATTAGTTATATAGACCAAATGACAGAGAATAAAGAAACTGAGCAAAAGAGGGACAAACGAGGGGAGAATTCGAGAGAAAAGTGACACCATAAGACGAAACAACATTAGAATAATTGGGATTCCAGAAGAAGAAGAAAAAGAGAGGGGAGCAGAAGGTATATTGGAGAGAATTATTGTAGAGAATTTCCCCAATATGGCAAAGGGAACAAGGATCAAAATCCAGGAGGTGCAGAGAACCCCCATCAAAATCAACAAGAATAAGTCCACACCTCGTCACCTAATAGTAAAATTTACAAGTCTTAGCGACAAAGAGAAAATCCTGAAAGCAGCCCGGGAA
>PISX010021980.1:0-32560 GCA_004024625.1 Mellivora capensis
AGAGGGTATCATGCTTAGTGAAATAAGTCAATCAGAGAAAGACAACTATCATATGATATCCCTGATATGAGGAAGTGGAGATGCAACATGGGGGACTAGGGGAGTAGAAAAAGAAGAAAAGAAACAAGATGGGATTGGGAGGGAGACAAACCATAAGTGACTCTTAATCTCACAAAACAAACTGAGGGTTTCTGGGGGTCGGGGGTCAGGAAGGGGGGTGGGGTAATGGACATTGGGGAGGGTATGTGCTATGGTTCGTGCTGTGAAGTGTGTAAACCTGGTGATTCACAGACATGTACCCCTGGGGATAAAAATATGTTTATAAAAAATTAAAATTAAAAAAAATAAAAGACCCTCCTAGAGATACACTCTAGGTTCTGACTCCTCCTTCAACTCTTTTTCTCTCCAGTTTTGCCTTCAGACCCTCTTGCTCTGGTCTGATTTCCGCAGATTCTGTACTGTTGCCTAATTTACAAATAACTAACAATGACTTAATAGTAACTATATAGTTAAATATCTACTTAAAAACACTGATGGTGGGGCACCTGGGGGGCTCAGTTGGTTAAGTGTTTGCCTTTGGCTTAGGTCATGATCCCAGGATCCTGGACTTCAGGTCCACAATTGGCTTCCTGCTCAGCGAAGAGTCTGCTTCTCCCTCTGCCTCTCCCTCTGGCTTGTGCTCTCTCTCTCACTCATTTTCTCTCTCAGATAAATAAAGTCTTAAAAAAAAAAACCAAACTAATGGTAATTATCTTTGGCTCCCTATTAAAAGAAGCTATAGTCTTTTGTTTATTTTAATTTATGCTAATTGGGCCTGAAGAAAAAATACTAATGGGTGTTTTGTGTAATCCTCATGATGCTTTATAAATTATTTAACTGGGGACAGAACATATTGAAATGAGAAGGAATGGAGGGATCTGCCAGCCAGTGAGCTGAAGTTGGGGAGTCTGTTCTGCTTGGCACGGCTGCCTGGGGTCGTTCAGTGCTCGAGTTTGGGCTGGCATGCTTTAGGTAGCAAGGACATTTGTGATGCAATCACAGGGAGGTGATCCAGAGGATCACTAGGGGAGTCAAAAGATCACCCCAGAATTTGGCTGGTAGAAAGTTCTAAAGAGGTTTCTTTGGCAGAATAGCAATATTGCTTTATCATCAGCTAGTTTGTTGATGTTGGTCTTTATAGGGCTTTGTTTCACAACCGATTTTTTTTTTTTAAATTACCTGTCTTACTTCAACCTGTTCCCAGAAAGTTACAGTGTTTGGTCCACCAAGCTGTTTCATTCTGCTATGCTTTCAGAAGTAGAATGATCCAGAGGTCTAGGAAATGTTGATATTCTACCACCTTATGATTCTTTCATTTTCAGAGATAGCCACTGTATTATGATTATAAAATGAAGCACAAGTCCATATTATTATGTGAAGATGAAAATGTGAGTTCTCCTGAACCTTCTTAGTGAACGTTTATCCACACAATTATTCACACTAGGCTTACTGCCTCATTTGTGTGTTTAAAATTTATAGTTAATGAACCTTTAGAGTTTTCAGATTCTAACCTCAAGTATCTGAGTTATGAAAGAACAGAAGTTTCCATGTAAGGGTTATGTGATTTAAACAACAGATTTATTATTTTACTAGGGAGAGCATGTTCCTCCTGTCTGAAGGCTTAAGGATGAGAGGGTGTTAGCACTCCGTACGTAGTTTTTTTGTTGTTGCCATTTTTCTTCTTTGATACATGTTAAAAAGAATGGAAACCACCATATTGAAAGGTTGGTGAAGAGATTTTTGAATTCTGTATCAATATTTTGGTCCCTTGGCTAGATCTGCAACTATTTCTTCTCTAATAAGTATAAAACTGAAGTAGGCAGTGATGAATATAGAGTAGTTTCATAGAGATGATTAAAGTTAGCATTATCTTTTTTTTAGGGACACTTGGTTTCTTTTTCCATCTGAATGCTTATTTAAATTGTCTCATATACCTAAAATTTGCCTACTAGTCTATGGTTATCTAACATTTTCAATCCAATAAACATTGCATTTTCAATCCAACATACTCTTTAACTCCGTGTTACATCTTAGGTTGGGTTACTAAAATCTGTAGCTACTGACAATTACGGTACATTAATAAAACTGTAGTAGTTTGAGAAGGAAACTTTCCTACTTCTTCCCAAGAAAAAAGCAGTATAATTTCATAACTGCAAGGGACACTGGAAGTATTCAACATCTTCATTTTATATAGGAGAAATAAGATTTAAAGAAATGGAAAAAATTTGTCTATCAAAAACCAACTGGCCCTAAAATCTATGTTTTTTTATTCTGGGTCCAAAGTTGGTCTCCCTATGTCATCGTTGTACCATATATAATACCATCTCATCATATATCTGCTAGCTAATAACCAAGGAAGGAACCTCTACAAGAGCTACATGGGTAAATCTTTGGACCATTAGCTGAGAAGATTCTGGTTTAGAAACCTGGCTCTACTGGGTGTGATTTTAGGTAAACTGCTTAACCTCTCTAGCCTCAGTTTCCACATCTGTAAAATAGAGTTTATAATATCACTAAGTTTACAGGTCATTGTAAGGATCAAACGAGGACCTGACACATATTACGAACACAATAGGTTTCAGAATAAATATCCTAACCCTGGTTTTGATAACCATGAGTACAATTCAGTGATTTTACCTTCGAGAGCTTTATTTCGTTATTTTCAGACAACATAATTCAATAAGTACAGAGTAGAAAGATCCAAACAGTTTTGACTAAAAGACTGGTTTTAATGCTTTGATTGTCAAAGCCAGCCAGGCTGTATAAATTAGAAATCTGAGTTCTTTCCCAGAGATTCAGATAAGTATTACCACAACCACTTCAGGCAGCATAGCATCTACCTCAACTTGTGACATCTCCAGGGATAGATTTGAGAGATCTTTGGTGAACCCGTTTTTGAGCTGTAATCACCACCTTCTTTTCAGTTTACCTCACTAATAAAATACGAAGAATAGAAGAAAGTTGAACTTGAATTGACTGAAGGCTTGTATCAATATATAAGAGATTTCCCGAATATGTGCTTTAGGAGAAGCAAATGCCAAGACAAAGATTTGAGTGCAAGTGCTTTATTTAGGGAGCTGTCTCGAAGGGAATCAGTAGGAGAGCAGAAAATAAGACCGAGAAGGGAAGGAGTTGCATTATCAAGCAGATTACTGCTGGGAACAACTGGGACTCAGTTTCTCTGGGGAAGTGCAGATAGAACACACCTGGATTTAGCAAACCTGACAGGTTGGGGAGGTTAGGATATTTATCCTTCAACATCAGCCATGCCTGAGTGAGAGCTGGTCCTGGGAGACTTAATTCCCCAACGTTTCTGGCTTTTCTAATACTGGGCTGATAGTGAGCCATGTGGCAGGGTATTGTAGTACAATGCTGCTGGCATAAACTTGATCAGTGAGTATGCCGGGAATATGGGTGAAGTCCAGTGCGGCACGTCTTATGATAAAAATAATAACCACTGGAAAGTATTTAGCCCTAAAATGTGATATATTTATCTCCTGACCTGTCACTGAAGAAATGGGATTATAGACTATATTATGTTCTTCTTTGAAAAAGCAGGGGAAGGTGGATGACAGATGCCCTTTTGCACATTCAGATGCATATACCGAAGTGTACATAATTTCAGTTCCATCTTCATTTCTCATTTCACTGATACTTTTTGAAAATTTACCCTATTAGAAATCATTCTAAAACACAATAGGCTGTTATCTCTGTGGTGTCCATTTTCCACTCAGCACACAGTGACAACATGTCTATCAAGTTGGTGAAGAGTCCAAGACTTCACCCTCCATTATCACTATATCCTACAAAAATTCAGTTGAAGAATAATTATAAGTTGGCCCAGAGGGATAATATAGATAATTCTGAAAAAAAAAATAAGGATAGTTAGCATGAATCTGACTCAAAGTTCAGAATAAGTTCAAGCTGTTGCTCTGGCATATGCTTTCAGTTGGGACCAGAGTGAAGGGTGGGAAATTTCAAAATTACCCAACATGTTTTCTTGTTATACTTGGAAGGATGTCTAGTGTTTTTTTTTTCCATTTATGAAATGAGCCCAGTTGCTTGTGTTTCTGTGATGCATTCATACCACTAAAAATTAAAGCACTATCTGGGTTCTTTCTTCTCCTCTACCCAGGCTCGCTAACCTACTAATGAGGAAAATACATTAACAGTATGTTTTGAATTTATTTACATGTCATTATTGTTACATTGCTGTAACAATAATGCAATGGTATCTTTACCTTTTTCAGTCAAGATTTTAAACAAAGGAGCCCTGTTAAGGACATCTTATCAAGACCTTTTGATAAGACAGAGTATTATAACTATTCTCCAGAGGTAGCCTATGGATAAGAATTTTAGATTAGAGTATCAGCTATGATCACTGTAAGATCCGCAGCTATAGAGGTAAACTAATTTCTCTTTTGGTATGCCCTGTGACATGGTAGGAACAGTAAACCCAAACTATTTAAAAATGTGTCTATGAGAACAGAATATTCGTTTCCATTAGACATTAAGGTAGGTGATTAGTCATAAAGCTGGGTCTGGTCAACAAAATGGTTTACTTGATTGTTTACAGATCAACCACCATCAAGGCAGAATAGGAACATTAGCTATTTTTTGGTTGCTTTTGATCACTGCGATCAGTTAGTGGATTGTTAGTGGAATGACAATTGAATAGCTGACCAATGACTAAGCAATCAACTACAAAATGGTTAAATCTTTTATTTTAATTTTTTTAAAAAACGAAGGCATTATAAAGCAGGGGTTTGGCAAACTATGGCCCATGGCCCTAAGCTAGCCCACTCTTGTTTTTGTTAGTAAAGTTTTATTGAAACTTTAGCCATGATCCTTGACATATTCTTTAGGCTATTATATTACAACAGCAGAGTTAAGTAATAGTGACAAAGACCAATAGTCCCCAAAGCCTAAAATATTTACTGTTTGGCCTCTTACAGAAAAAGTTTACTCACCTCTACTAGAGAGATATACTCATTTTTTGGGGGGGGTACAAAATATGCTTGATAGACTGTTACCTAAAAAGACCAAAGATGTGGGTTTCACTACCATGTACAGATGTTAATATCACCTTATGGTGCAGATTCTTGCCTTCCCTCTTAAAAATAAAGAGAAATTGTACCAAAAATAAGAATGTAAATTATTAGAATTGGGAGCACACCATAGACATAGTTTGAAATTCTAATTTTATAGATGAGGAAAATGAAGCCCAGAGAGGTCAAGAGGTTTGCCAAGGTTACTCAGCTAATGGCAGAGGCAGGTCACCATTTCTCCTAAAACAAACAATCAGCAAAAGCCCTTCTGATGAAGGCCAGTCTCTCCTGATAAAAAGCAGGGAATATTAATGTAATTAATATAATTCTGTCAAGAACAACCCTCATTCTATGCTAAGTAAATTCAGTTACTCTAATATAGTGGTTCTCAAATTGCATTATGCATCAGAATTACCCATGGGGTTGGTTAAAATGAGGATAGTTGGACTTAATGCCTCCTTTTCCCCAAATTGCTGATGCAGTGGGTCTCAAGAATTTGCATTTCTAACAAATTTTCCAGATGACGCTGACGCTTCTTGTCTTGAGACCACATTTAGAATCCAGTGAAAAGGAGAAGGGAGTTGAGGGAAACTGGAGGGGGAGATGAACCATGAGAGACTATGGACTCTGAAAAACAACCTGAGGGTTTTGAAGGGGCAGGGGTGGAGGTTGGGGGAGCCAGGTGGTGGGTATTATGGAGGGCACGTATTGCATGGAGCACTGGGTGTGGTGCAAAAACTATGAATTCTGTTACGCTGAAAAGAAAAAGAAAGAATCCAGTGGGAATGATTACTTTCTGTCTCTCTCATGTGTAGGGACTTTGCTCTAAAGTTGAATCAACAATAACCTGCTCATGGTTTATTAGAGGATGGTAATTAACAAAGAGTTAACAACACACTATTGTACTATACCAATAAAAGCAAAAAGAACAAGAACAAGTGAGACTAACCAAGTTAGTCTAGTTAGCAAGCTACTGGAGGGGGTCTGGGACAAAGGTAAAGGAAAGATGATGTAGTAAGTTCTTATGCTATGGAATATAGCAATTGACAATAGAAGGAAGGAGTCTTTGTGAAGGTAGAAGAGATCGGACATTATAAGGTCAGGGTATCAATATGTCTTCAACATTTTTAAGTACATGATTTATTAGGTAGCAAATCAGAATTTGTGTTGTGAGAAATCACCTTGTACTATCTTCTCCTCCACATACAAATGAGTTAATTTAGTATGTGCAGATTTACATAAACACTTATCCATTAAAATTTCATGTTAAAGAAAATGACAAATGCTCATACCATCACAAAATATATATGATCAGAGATTTCTTTTACAACTAGAAACACAAGAAACAGAAATTATATTACCTAACATCACGCAGCAAACCATAAAGACAAAGGAAAATGCTAAATTCCCTTGATTCTTAGTGAAAAAAGGCAGCCATTAATAGAAATGAATAGGAATAGAGGTTTATTTTTCTTGGATACTTTATAATTTAAGTTGTTTTTGCCTTTTTGAGAAAAATGGGGGAGATATTTAATCTCAAAAGATTAAATTTGAACTGGGCAATGGTGATAAAGAAATATAATTCACACCCCACCCTCTCACCAATCATCAATAAATATGATTGAACTGGCTTCTTAAAAGAAAATTCTCTAAAAATTTAGAACTGGGAACATTTAAAACTGATGTTTTTCATTTCTTCCAGTTTCTCCTATGTCTGTTGCAACACTTGACTTTTCCTCCGCATCTGTGCCCGTGGATTACTGGATTGCTGGCACCATGGGCTCCCCTGCTATTTCTCTAAGGTTTTGAGGCCCAAGCTGGGTATGTCTGAAACTGAGCTCATCTCCACCCTGGCCCTCTCTTTCCCCCAGTTGTTCCCTCTGTACTTCTTCACTTCTGTCAGAGTTATCATCATTCTGTCACACAAGCTCAAATCCTCAGTGACCTCCGCCAACTCCTCCTTCCCTCTTAAATCTAGCGTACTCCCAATCCTCCTGATTCCTCTTTTATAATGTCTTTCACACCTGTGGCCCATTTCTCTCCCTCTTTTCCACTCCCACCCACTCACTATGAGCCCTCCTCAGGGCACAGTGATTAAGAGCATAGGCTTCAAGTTCAGGTACCTACAATGTGCTGCCAGTTACAATGCCCCCTACCTGGGTGACCTTCCATCGTGAAAGGTCTGAACCTCAAAGTCATCATTTTATTTCTAAAATGGGCCATTACAATATTGCCCACAGTTGTTATGTGGATAAAATGGCATACTCAAAATGCCTAGCACAGCATCACACACAATACTGACAGGGACATACAGTAATTCCCCAAATACAGTGACTATAAGCTACAGTTACTGTGCAAGATGAGGACTTACTGTTTAGCTTCAAATTTCATTTGCCCCTTATATACAAATATCCACTTTCATATATAACCTTATATTTTGTGCAGAAGGAGAAAGAATCTTAAGCAGGTTCCATGTCCAGTGTGGAGCCTGACAAAGGGCTTGTTTTCAGGACCCTACGATCATGAACTGAACTGAAATAAAGATTTGGACACTTAATCAACTGAGCCAACCAGGTGCTCCTATAATCTTGTACTTGACTATTTATTTTACTTTCTCATATATAATCTTTGTTTTTGATGAGTGATTCATCCTCCATGTTAGGTGAGAAAGAACCCCGTGGAAAGAGGAAAGCAAGTATTTCCTTCCAAATTTACAGTGTAGGGATAATGGTGAAAATTAACTCGTGCAATGTCAAGAAAACAGAGAAGGCTCTTCCCTTTTCCCTCCAATAGTATCTATATATCACGCTTAAGTTCCCATGGTGGTTTCACATTTGTCATTTCTCTTGAACCCTATTGTATGGATCAAATTGTGTCCTAGCCCCAAATTATTATGTTGTGGTCCTAAGCCCCAATACCTCAGAATGGGATGTTATTTAGAAATTGAGTCATTCTCTATATAGTTAGTTATGATAAGATTATTCTGAAGTAGAGTGGGCCTCTAATCCAAGATGACTGGTGTCCTTATGAGAGGGCGAAATCTGGACATAGGTGCACACACTGAGAGAACACTATGTGAACATGAAAACATGGGTGATACAGCAAAAGTCAAGGAATACCAAAAATGGCCAGCAAACTACCAAATGCTGAGAGGCATAGAACAGATTTTTCTTTGCATTTCTGAGGAAGCATGGCCTTGTTGACACCTTGACATCCAATTTCTAGCCTGAAAGAATCCCATGAGTTGATAAATTCCTATTGTTTTAAGCCACTCACTTTGTGGTAGTTTATTATGACAACTAGAAAATTAATATACCTACAGAGATGCTATGAGCCAGACAGAGCAGGTGATAGCTCTAAAGCTAGCTAGGGTCGCAGAAGTTACTTCCAATAGCAGCTGAGGGCTCTTGTAGCTGAGGACCAGGCAAGGTGAGAGCAATGAGTTGGTGCCAGGTGGAAGTCATGGCACCAGGTTTGGATCTTCATGCAGCACTTCTGCTTCCCATTTTGCTCATGTCTGGCAAGGAAAGGAATAAGGGAATAGATTGGGAATGGAGACCTGAATTAGCCTCTGAGAAGCCTGAGAGGGCAGGCAGCTATATCCCCATTGCTGAAGGTCCATCTTACTGTAAAGGAGTGAGGTTCTACAGAGACACTGAAGAGCAGAAGGTTTCATGTTCCCAGCCCAACCAGCCCGGGACATCTTTAGTTTGTAGAATTTTCCAACACAATTTCTCAGTGCACTGAATTCTCAGATTCAACCAACAACCTCCCTGCTGCTTTTAATCCAAAGTCAGAACAAATGATAATCACATTTTAAAGGCAATAAGGGTAAGCTTACTCACGATCCCATGTATATAGGTATAGAACATATGCTGGCACCGTCTTATTTTCTACTTCTAAAGATTGTCCCCTTTAATTGTGAATTTATGGTTGTTTAATGGATAACTGAATTGGCTGGATGTCTGATATCAAGAAAAGGGGGATTTTATTTTAATCAGAAAATAATTCCTTTCAAGTTTACCAAATGAAAAGCATGCAGGTCTTCTCCCTGCTAATTATGGGAGCTAATTATGGTATTTTCATGATGAGAATAGCAGCTCAGCTTGGCTCAGGAAACAGATCTTGTCCTAGGTAATATGGAGCATACTAGTGGATTCTATCTCAACACCTTTGCCAGACTGAACTATATTCAGCTGGGAGTAGCTAGCAACATATTTGCTATGAATGGTGCAGAATTTTTATTCTTGTTTCCTGTGTTTTTTTCTTTAGTTTTAGATTTAAAAAATTTTTTTGTAATAAAATATGCTATCACTCTTGTGACACGAAAATGAAAAAGGCCCTTTATTATGTCCAATTGGGCCTAGACAAACATGAGTGCAAACTTAAAATCCATTAAATTGAAACTTGTTTGTCCTCTCTATAACATTGCCAGATAAAAGAACAGATACCTAAGTAAATTTGCATTTCAGTTAAACAATGACTAATTTTTTACCACAAGGTCTCCCAAATATTATATGTTTGTATTATATGTTTGTATAAACAACTTATCTGTTGTTTATCTGAAAAGAAAATCATTATTTATTTGAAATTCAAATTTAACTATATGTCTATGTTTTTATTTACTAAATTTGGCAACCCTATTTTACCAGTGATGGGGGTCTTCTAAAGTCTATTCCTTTAATCAAATAAGAAGTTGCTTGGTTCCTTTTTTTTTTCCCCCTAAGTAAAGAAGTACTTTGAGTATGTCTGAGAACAATATTTTTCAAAATGACTTCCCCGATACTAAATTAAATCACTTGGATACCGGTTAAAATGCCAGTTCATGAGTCCCACCTAAGTCAGGCTTAATAATCAGATTCTCAAGCACTCCAGGAGAGCCTTATGCTCTGTAAATATAAGAAGAAACAAACCCCTCACATCAGGCTTCAATAAACCACTTTAAAGCCTGATGTGTCTTTTCTCACTGCAAAATGTATTACTTCAATCCATGGTGGTCTCAACCAGAGGAGACACTGAGTAAATGTTGAAATTTGATAGCACTGAGAGACTATTGATTTTTTTATCATGTCATTATTTAAAAGAACAGTATTTACTTCCAATGCCTTTTGAGAAACTGCCAAAATACATACTCATATTTAACTACATTTGTAAAAAAAAAAAAAAAAAAACCAAAGATATAGTTTTTTTCAAAGGTACAGCTTTTTTTTTAAAGATTTTATTTATTTATTTGACAGAGAGAGATCACAAGTAGGCAGAGAGGCAGGCAGAGAGAGAGAGGGGGGGGAAGCAGGCTCCCCGCTGAGCAGAGAGCCCAATCTGGGTCTAGATCCCAGGACCCTGGAATCATGACCTGAGCTGAAGGGAGAGGCTTTAATCCACTGAGCCACCCAGGCGCCCAAAGGTACAGTTTTTAATCTATCAAAATAATTTGCCTGTATGTTCATTGCTGTACCTATCTACAGGCCTAGGCTTAGGGACAAACTATCATTTGCAATAGTTTTATATTTCTAGGGCTTCAAAACACAAAACAGATGCTAACACTACTTGGAATAATAAGTAATCCAGAAAGATTTGCTATGATGTAACAAAAAGTTGTTATATTGACATTAAGTGATAAATGGCATAATTTTAAAAGCACATTCTAAAAAATTAAAAAATTAAAGCTCATTCTAGATAGCAAATTATATTCTGGTGCAAAGTACTGACTACACTAAGTTTGCTTTTTCATCTAGACAATAATAATGGTAATAGCACTACATCATGGGTTTGAAGGGAATTAACTTAAATGCTAGGTATAAAGAAATTAGCATTACTGCTTGACATAAATACATGGCAATGTGCTCAATAAATGTTAGCTGCTGTTATTATCATTGCTATGAAAACCATCCTTTCACTTATCATGAAACTTCCAAAAGATAGATAATCAGAGAAGGCTTTTCCAGATGAGTTCATTCCTAGTGTTGAGTTTTAGGGTTACTGTGAAAGACACCACTTCAAAACCAAAGCACCGCATTATGGATGTGATGACAAGTCCTAGCATAAAGTCTTCCTTCTTTTCCCTGTGGCCTGTCATTGGGAAATTTTGATGCTACCAAAAGTATTTTATGGTGGCTCCACTGTTTTTGACATGCTACAGAGGGGCTCCTTTGACATATAAACACAACACATGCAACCAGCAGGCAATTTAGTGAAAACATTTATATTCTACCTCCTATTTGAATTGAAGACCAGTGTGGCAGACACACAGTGAATAAGAGATAAAATAGGAGGATTTAAGACTGGCTAAAAAGCTGGAGATTGGTTTGAAACACTCACATTTTATGTTTTATTTTGAATATGATGGGGAAACCATTAGAGGGATTTAAGTAGAGGAGAGACATGATCTGATTTGCTTTTTGAAAAGATCATTCTGGCTCCCCTACTTCCTTCTGGCAATAAACAACCTCTTCTCTTCTACTTTGTCTTTATTGTTTATAGTTATTGGTTCTGTTTTCTGTGTATAACTTCCTTGATTAAATGTGAAGTTAATAAATATGGAGAATTACCTTATTCATCTTTATAACTCCTATATTACAAGATGCCTTACAAATAAGAGCTGGTCATCAAGGGTTTTTTTTTAAATGTATGACTAGATGGATAGATGGTTGAAATGTCAGGGCAGTCCAAATATGCATTTGATTTAGTAAGAGCAAGTAAAGGTTGACACTATAATGAATTAGTACATGGAACCAGGGAAAGCAATGAAAGAATACAACCAGCCCAGATCTTTGAAATAGAGTAAGTGACAGACACTCGGGTATTGACACTTTTCTGAGGATGGCAGGGTTCACATTGTGTAGGGATCACTCTGTACTGCATTGGACCAGAACAGTTTTGTCACAGGCGTTTTGATCTATCCAAAGTGAAAGCATTTATCATCTCAGTCACTGTTTTGTTTAAGTCATCACAAGGAAGTGACACAAATTGAGAAGGCGGTATGCCATATGGAAAGGAGATTCTTTTATACTTATAGTATGCACGTGTTTTGCTGTTAACCATGGTCAATTGTTACTGACTAGAGTCTTTCCTGCTTTTCTGCATGTCGGCCAGAATCAAGGAAGCAAGATGAAAAGAATAGAAACACCTTGTAATTTCATGGAACCCCAATTTAAAAATATATATTTATTTATTTATTTTAGAGAGAAAGAGAGGGAGAGCACGAGCAGGAGGAAGGTCGAGGGAGAGAGAGAATCTCAAGCAGACTCCCTGCTGAGCATGGAGCCTGACATGGCTGATCTCAGGACCCTGGGATCATTATTTGAGCTGAAATCAAGAGCCAGCTGCTTAACTGGCTGAGCCACCCAGGGGTCCCCACAGCACCACAATTTTTAAATGTTGTCCCCAAAATTTCCACAAGTGCTCGAATTTGGGGGGAATGTGTAGCACTGAGACGTTATGGGCTCAAGGAGTCCTGATTCTAAGCTAAATTTTTGTTAATCAGAGTAAGTATGCAAAAGGTATTTCTCACCTTTCTGCTTATATATGCAATGCCTTTAGACAAAAATTTATCATCTGAAGTTCTGGTAAAGTATGGAAGGCTGGTCAAGCCCACAGGACTGCTAAATGAGAAAGAAATGGGGTCAAAGATTGGACTATCTTTCCCACTGGGCTGTATATGCATCAGGAGTGTTTGCTATCTAGAGCTGGACTTTGGAAGACTGTGAAGCAGAAAGGATTTAGCCAGGAAAACAAAGGAAAGTATCAGAGTGAGAAGACCTCAGATTGCTATGAAGTCAAAAAGAACCTAAGTATAGAAAAAAAAATATTGAAGGGAGTGTTTATTGAATAGCTGCTCTATGGTATTTGACATAAAACTACTTTCCCCAAATATTTTCCCAAATCTTCAGAAAAATATATATTGCTTAATACTGCCTCTGAAGGCAGTTAATTCTTAAGAGTAAATATGGGGAAGTGCTGAATCCAGCTTTAAGGGTAAGTGTAGGTAAAACCAGATGCTCCTGAAGCCAGCAAATCCAAAATCAAATGCCATATTTTGCCCGATCTGGGCAAATTCTTGCCAAAACTTCCTGAAGGCCACTCAGGGGGAAAAAAGAAAAAAAGATGATGTATTTTCCTGGAGTTTAATCTAAAGAAACAAATGTACAAGGCATATAAAATCTGAAGTGGTTTTTTAAAAATAAAAGTTAAATTAATATATAATATTTATTGAGCAACACATAAGTCTAAAATTCCATAGCATTTTATAATAATACTCATGCGTTCACAACTAAGATCAAGAAATAGACCACTAGCAGCACCCCAGATGTCCCCTTCATGCCTTTTAGTCATAACCAGTGTCCTTCCTCGAAGGGAGCTGACTTTACTTACGATTTCACAGATTAGATTTTTTACTAATACTTGATACTAAATCATGTTAGTCTCCCTAAGCTGCCATAACAAAATATCATGGACTAGGTGGCTTAAATAACAGAAATTTATCTTTTCACAGTTCTTAGGCTGAAAGTCCAAGATCAAGGTGTTGGCAGGGTCAGTTTCTGGGGAGGGCTCTCTTCCTTGTTTGTAGATGGATTCCTCCTCACTGTGCATACCTACTCCTGGTATTTCCTCCTCCTCTTATAAGGGCACCAATTCTATTGGACTAGAGCCCCACCCTTCTGATCTCATTTAATCTTAATTATCTCCCTCAAGGCCCTATCTCCAAATAACAGTCACATTTGGAGTTAGAGGTTCAACAAATAAATTTGGAGGGCACTGGGGGGGATAGTTTAGTCCATAACATACATTACTTTATGCCTAATTTTTGCTCAACATCAAACTTAACAAACTCATTCATGTTTTTGTGCAACATTCATTCATTTAATTTTAATGTTGCAGTATTCCCTCATATGGGTAAAATATATTAGCCATTTTTTTTTTTTTTTTGTCAGAGAGAGAGGGAGAGAGAGAGAGAGCAAGCACAGGCAGACGGAGTGGCAGGCAGAGGCAGAGGGAGAAGCAGGCTCCCTGCCGAGCAAGGAGCCCGATGTAGGACTCGATCCCAGGACGCTGGGATCATGACCTGAGCCGAAGGCAGTCGCTTAACCAACTGAGCCACCCAGGCGTCCCTAGCCATCTATTATTGATGAACATCTTTGTTGACTCCAGTTTGGAATTATTATACATGAGGTTGCTATCAACATTCTTATGCATGTCTTTTAGTAACATTTGCACACATTCCTGTTTCTCATTTCTCTCAGTAGTGGAGTAGTTGGGTCATAGGGTGTATGTATCTTCAGTTTTAGCATATATTGCCAAAGAGTTTCCTAAAATATTTGAACCAATCTAGTTCAACAGTGTATGAGAATATGGCTCCGTATTCTCACCAACATACCTATTGTTGTCTTTTTAAATCGGGCTATTTTGTTGTAGGTTTAGTGGTATTACATTGGCGTTTCAGTTTACATTGATGACTAATATTCTGAGCATCTTTGTGTATTTTTTTACCTTTTGATGAACAATTTTGTGAGTGCCTAGTCAATGTTTTGCCTATTTTCTTTGGCATTAAATGTTTCTTCTATAGATTGGTCAGTGTTCTTTATTTATGTGTTTTGTTTTATTTTCTCCAAATTTGTAGTGTCAAAGAACAATTCCTAGATTTTTAGTTAGCTCTAACATAGAAATATTTTATTCACATATACAAGTGAGAGCTGTCATTAGACTGTTAATGAACAAAGACAAAAACTGCATTTTTTAAGGAGAGAGAAGAAGAGAAATCTGGGGAGAGTCTGAGCAGTTTGAGAATAAGTTTTGTTTTTAATATATTTTTTGGCTGGAGCAGTAAATTGATGTTGGAAAGCAATTCTCCAAGAGTAGACACTGAGATGGAATTTAGGACCCAAGATGCTTGTGAAGGATCAATGCCTGTGAAAGGAAAGGGAATAAAGCAGGACTGGATAGAGGGAGAAATCTAAATGCAATTCAGGGTAAACAGAGACACTGCCACCCTTGAAGGGAACAAGGAATTTTGCCTTTACATTTTGTAGGTAAGCTGATAAGCATCCAGGAGGGGACACCAAAAAAAGAAAAAAAAAAAAAACCAGCAGGACCTGCCATGGGACCCTTTCTCCCTTTCCTTATCTGTGGGTTGCCACATAATTCCTGAAACAATCATTATCAAATTAATTCTTGAAGCAAAACCACATGCTTTGGATAATCTTCCGAGTCACCACTGTTGACAAGGATGTTTGGAATTAAAGGGTGTTCAGTTTAACTTTATTAAATCTACTATGGTGGTAGGATATCTGGGGTAACTCAAAAGGACTGCTATAGCAGCACAATTCAACTATGTTAGATGGAACTTTCTATAATAATGGAAACGTTCTAAAACCTATGCTGTCCAATAGGGTGAACACTAGTCAAAGGTTGCTATTGAGGTTGAAATATAGCTAGAATGAAAATTTCGTTTTCAAAATTTAAAAACTTAATTCAGTTAAATTTAATTAAGCACATGAGACTAGTGGCTAGCTGAATTAATTTCCCTCTGTTGCTGCAACAAATTACTACAACCTTAGTGGTTTAAACAACACAAATTTATTATTTTGCAGTTCTGGAAATCAGAAGTGAAAGTGGGTCCTCTGGGGCTAGAATCAAGTTGTTGGCAGAGTTGTGTTCCTTCTATAGACTCTTCCTCAGGTTCTAGAGTCTGCCCATGTTCCTTCACTCCCAGCAGCATCACTGCATTCTCTGGCTTCCATTGTCACATTTCCTTTTTTGATTCTAACTCTCCTGCCTTCCTCTTTCTCTTATTTAAACTATTTATTTATTCATTTGAGAGAGAGAGAGAGAGAGAGCGCAAGCGCACAAGTTGAGGGGAGGGGCAAAGGGAGAGAGAGAAGCAAACTCCCTACTGAGTGGGGCTGGATCCCAATATTTGGAGATCATGACCTGAGTCAAAGGCAGATGCTTAACTGACTGAGTTACCCAGGTGCCCAGCATCTGACTCTTAGTTTCAACTCTCTTTCTCTCAAATAAATAAATACAAACTTAAAAAAAAAAAGTTGGAAAAAAGGTCCTCATAAGGACCTTTATGATTACAATGGACCCACCTTAATAATTCAGGATAATCTACCATCCCAAAGTACTTAATCACATCTGCAAAGTCCCTTTTGCCATTTAAGGTAATGTAGTCACAGGTTCTGGGGATTAGAATGTGGACATCTTTGCAGGGTGGATGTGGTATGGATTCATCTGTCTACTATGCAACTATATTGAATGGTATGGCTCTAGAGAAAAGTCAGGACTGGGCAAGTGGGAAAAAATCTGAAAGAATTAAAGGCATAGAGTGATATGTCAAAGATTTCTAGTTACAGAGATAGAAATTAAGGTATGGACACTGTCAAATTGTTATTAGATCCCATAGGAATCCTGATGGAAAAGAAGGGGTATCTGGTCTAAGAAACAAGGACAGGGACACCTGGGTGGCTCAGTTGGTTAAGCGGCTGCCTTCGGCTCAGGTCATGATCCCAGCGTCCTGGGATCGAGTCCCACATCGGGCTCCTTGCTCGGCAGGGAGCCTGCTTCTCCCTCTGCCTCTGCCTGCCACTCTGTCTGCCTGTGCTCGCTCTCTCTCTCTCTGACAAATAAATAAATAAATAAATAAATAAATAAAAATTAAAAAAAAAAAGAAAAGAAACAAGGACAGAGATGCATTAATTTACCTCAGTGAACTCTATTGTAATAACTATTACAATAATGTTTGCCTAATATCAGCTTATCTAAAAGTTCTGTAATGGTAAGATAGATTCCTTATCTCCAAAATTTTTATGCTTGATGCTTCCTAACTCAGTCAATTGTGTCTGTGAAAGCAGCCTGGGAGGGAAGATGGGTGACTATAAAGGAATGCGTTGGATTTTTACAAAAATAATACTTAAGTTTCCAAAGAAATCCTGAACTCTGCTAAATAGGTCCTTATTCCAATGTTGTTTTGGTTGCTCCTAATGTTTCTGTACTTCCTCTTTTGGACTTGCCTTTCAAATAATGCAGAAGAAATAGCATAATTTTGTTATTTTATTCTAAAGTGTAATTTCTAACTGAATTAGTATCATACTTAGCTTATAATTTTGGTTGTTTTCTTTAAAATAAGGTCATTCCCAAAGAATGACTATTTTCCAACACTTGGGATCAGTTTTAAAAAGATGTCACATTATTAAAGGGATTACAGAATAAAGTTTCACAATCATTTTGATCAATGAGAACATAACTTATTAAGTCACCTAGAATATTTTTAATATTCTTTGTTAAAATAAAATAAAATGGGACCTGACTTGAAGATTTTCCTCACAGACAAAACCAGTTAAGCCCCATAAGCAGAACTTTAGTGTACCTTATTTCATAAGTATAAATGAAACTTAGGTTATTTCTTGAAAATGGCTCCAATAACTATAAATAAAACTTAAATCATATTCCTAAAATGATACAGGATAATCACAGTTAACCACTTTGTCTGGTGTCTGGAAAACCCCACTGTAATATCCAATCACTGTAAGGTTAAACAACTTCATTTTCACTCTATAAGTCATTTTGTAGCAGCAAACCTCTGAGTTCCATATGTTTCAGATTTGAAGTACCCCTGTTCACAGTTTGTTTCTCACTGATTAAAATACTCACATCAAGTAAAACTCTCTGTGTTTTCTTGTGATAGTTTGCTTATCAAAAAAAACTTAAGTATTCCAGGGTGACTATTTAGAGAGGAACAGTAAGAGCTGGCCCATAATTTTCAGTATGGCTGTCATTAATAATCAATGGGTTGTGATCAGATCTTGTGTCCATCTCAGTGGAACAATTAATTTTATAAACATGTGCTGGATATTCTTTATGTGTTGACGAAATACGAATGTACATGACACAGTCACTGTCTGACCTTCAGTTCTCTCACAGTCCAGAGAGACACAACTAAACCAATGGTTTCCCTTCTGAGAAGAACTCCTCCAGGATTCTGGCTAGTCTCTTTTCCAGGGAAGACTTGCATAAGGAAAGTTAGCAGAATGAAACTGGAGCCTCCACGATCACAGTGTGACCCAGAAAGGGACTGGAGCTGCAGAGGCCTGTCCAACAAAGACCTTCCCTACCTCACCCCCAAATTGGAAACACTATTGGACCAAGCACATTTGGCCCTGAAATTTGAATGCTCTGGTTAAGAATTAACCTAGAAATTTCATTAGTCAAAACTCACAGGGATTGTCCCGGGAGCCAGATTCATGTGTATAGAAGATAGACTTGTCAAAACTGTCACTAAAGGGGTGCCTGGGTGGCTCAGTGGGTTAAAGCCTCTGCCTTCAGCTCAGGTCATGATCCCAGGGTCCTGGGATCCAGCCCCGCATTGGGCTCTCTGCTCAGCAGGGAGACTGCTTCCCTTCTTCTCTCTCTCTGCCTGCCTCTCTGCCTACTTGTGATCTCTCTGTCTGTCAAATAAATAAATAAATAAAATATTTTTAAAAAACTGTCACTAAATGGGGCACCTTGGTGGCTCAGTTGGTTAAGCAGCTGCCTTCAGCTCAGGTCATGATTCCAGGGTCCTGGGATCGAGCCCCGCAGCAGGCTTCCTGCTTAGCGAAGAGGCAGCTTCTTTCTCTCCCTCTGCCTGCTGCTCTGCTTACTTGTGCTCTCTCTCATCTCTCTGTCAAATAAATAAATAAAATCTTAAAACAAAACAAAACAAAAACCTCTCACTGAATGCTCATTTACCCGTGACAGGGTATCTATGTTGTAGATTACCTTTCTGCATTTTTCTCTATCTTCAGTTTTGTTTTAAATATCTGGGTCCGTACCCTACTGAAAATTGAATTTTAGAGTTTTGTCTTTACATGCCTGACCAAGAGGCTTCTTTTGTATCATGTTCTTGCCCTATTCTGTAAATAAAAGCTTCAATTTGTATAAAGAAATAAAAATTAAAAAATAAAACTAATTTCTATAGGAGTATAATTATGTAAAATATTTTAAAAGTATGAAGTTATGCTTGTTCCAGATTCCAGAATTCAAGAAGCACAGCTAACTTTCATGTACAAGTCATTTAAAGAAAGCCTATAGTTTGAAACTAGCAAATATGGAATCAGGGGGCCCCCTCAATGTCACTGGTTGGTCAACATTGGCCCCTAAAATGTTAAGTCTACTGTGGCAACTTGAAAACAAACCAAATAAAGAACCAAACCTGTTCTTCCCCCTGTATCCTCTATCTTCCTTAGCAGTAACCTAAGCTAGAGTCATAGGGATTATCTGAGATTTCTCATTCTCCCTTAGGTCGCTCCTTCTTTTTTTTTTTTTTTTAAGATTTTATTTATTTATTTGACAGACAGAGATCACAAGTAGGCAGAGAGGCAGGCAGAGAGAGAGGAAGGGAAGCAGGCTCCCCACTGAGCAGAGAGCCCAACGCGGTGCTCCATCCCAGGATCCTGGGATCGTGACCCGAGCTGAAGGCAGAGCCTTTAACCCACTGAGCCACCGAGGCGCCCCATTAGGTCACTCCTTCTATTAATCTGGTTTATCTCATGTTCTTAATGTTTCAAATGCTGATCTTTCTTCTTCATTACTGCTGTCTTGCTTTGAGGCCCTTGTCAGTTTTTGTCTCAATTACTACAATAATCATTTTAACTTTTCTCTCAATCCTTGACCTTTTATACTACTACCAATATAATATTATTATATACCAATAATCCCTGTACTAACCCTCTCTGTCGCATTCTCTGTGTTGTGTTTACCATAGATATCAGAGATGCACTTAGAGAATGTGGGCTTCCCTTCTCTACAAGACACTACCAGTCCAAAGAATCTGGTTCCGAAGGGAGAAGGCTTTCATGAGGGAATACAGCTAGGTGCCTCCTGGTCACTTTTGTTCTTTGTACCAAGACCACCAGTTAGGCAAGGAAGAAGCACCAACCTAACAGGAGTAATTGACCCTCATGATCGGGAGACAGTAGTGCTGTTGGTACACAGTAGTAGCAGAGAGAATATATTTGGCACCCAGATGATTTGCTATAGTGTCTCTTGGTTCTCTCCTAATTTTTATTGTAAATGGACAAGTGTTGAAGCCAGGTTCTCTCCTGTCTCATTATGAAAGTAAATGGACAAGTACAGAAGCCCTATTTTTTTTTTTTAGAAAGTATGGGACTCTAAAACTTTAGAATGAGAGTCAGGACCACCCCCTCAGATAAGCCCCTTAGACTAGCAGAGGTAATAGATAAGAGTGATAATTTTCTTTTGAAGATTTTATTTATTTATTTGACAGACAGAGATCACAAGTAGGCAGAGAGAAGAGTGATAATTTTCCAAAAATATTCTAGTTAAGTAAAAAGATGAGAAGCATAAGTTGCAGCCTGAGACTAGCTGTAATCATGGAGGTTCCACTTTCATTCTGTTAACTTTCTTTATGTAAGTCTTCCCTGGAAAAGAGACCAACCAGAATCCTGGAAGAGTTCTCAGATGGGTGAAGCAAGCGGATGTGATTGATGCGAGGGGAGAACTCTAGTGGAGGCTGAGGTACACAGCCCAAGTGAATGCCCTCTGGAGGACCAAGGCACCCATTCTCCAGCCTGTCGGCATGTTGTCCGCTCTCTGCTCCAGGCTGACACCCTCCTCAGGCTATGAAGGCCTAACCTCGGCTTTAATTTGGGACTTATCTAAAGAACTAAACCAGACCCAAGGCTCCGTGTGGGAGTGGCTGAGCACTCCACCGCAAATGCATCACAGTTCAACTTCTCCCGGTGCCCAGTCCTGCCTCCCTCCCTCCTTCGTAAGTCCTGTTCCTGCGGACACTCCACAATAAGCCACCCCCTTGCAAATCTCCATCCCCATGTCTGTTTCCCTGGGGTCCTAGCTTATGACATCAACATTACAACATTTTCTAAGTTGATAACTAGGGAGATACCACTTCAAGTCTTGGAATCAAGTAAGCACATTTTTCATTAATGAAAACGGTGCTCTTGATTCTTTTGAAGTTCAGAGCACATAAGCTTACTCTCTACTGCAGCCTCTGTGTTCACAGGCCAGCTTGCTCAGCCACTGATCGTGGCCTCTCCTCAGGCACATCGCTTAAGTTCCTTGGTCTCATTTTAAACCCGCCAGGAAATTGAGCCCAAACTCTAGACTGGAGACCTTTGAAAATCATGTTAAAGCCTTATTAATTCAATTTCTGTGACTTTGGTTGTATTTTATGATAGATTTCAAACTTTCCCTTTTTAATTTTCCTGATTTTCATTTTTTATTAAAAGATGAATGATGTACTATAGCCTGATGCAATCAACTGGACCAAATATGTGAGATGGGAGCCATGTAACATTGAAGAGGCTGCTGACCAAATAGAATTTTCCAGGATACAAACCAAGTAGGTTAAGGAAGTCAGTGTTTTGCCTCATGGTCACTTTATCGCAACAGTCAGTGATGAAGATAAATGGAGACTGGAATTGTGTCCATGTTATGTATTCAGTCAACACATCCTAATGTGGAGGAAGAACACTTACAAGGTTAATATAGCCACTGGCATTTGAACAGGTGGCAGCGCAGCATGACACCCAAAATACTGGCTGTCAGACGGCACAAGAACTCACTCTGGCCTCTAGCACTTATGTTTCGTGTTTAAGGCGGTTGCTTTGAGTTACATGCTCTTGGTCCTTTCATTTTATATCATGTCCAAACCTTACAAGGTTCTGCATTTCTTTGGTTAAGATTTTCTGTTAGAGTTAAAAATCTGGAATTTTTGAGTGGTCTTACATTATAATTATTGACCGAATTGTTTGCCTTGCCTTCTGGATTGTAAAGCATCTGGGGTCAGAAATGGTGTCTTACTCTTTTTTTATATCCTCTACAGAGGGATTTGTAGGCAGTGTGTTAACAATAGGTGTTCTGAATTTAATCAGGGCTAGGAGAGCATTCAGAATTCAAGTAGTGAAACTTTTCGATTTTAAGTTGAAGAAAATGAAAGAGCAGTAAGAAATAATATTTTTGGTTTGTGGAAGAGCTAACTGGGAAACCATATAATATGTACTAACTAAGATGAGAAAATATGAGAACTCAAATATAATTTATTTCCTGTTGTTATGCAATTACTTACATCTGATTAGAAAGTAAATTGTCCATAATTAATTAAGTGAAATCTGCTTATTAAAAAGCACCTCATCTCACAGGATGGCTTCTTGTGGTTATAAATTTTGACTGACAAACTCCTCTTTCCTAAATATTTTTTCTTTTTTCAGTAGAAGGTACAATATCATGGGCTCATTTACAAAAAAGAGAAAATCTGATGCTTCTTCTAATTAAGTATCTAAAGACCAAATTACCTTCTAAACCTTAAAGTCCTACATATCCATAAAATGTTATTTCTAATCTGATTTCTGAGATTTTTTGGGTAATTAAGTTATAAATATTAGTTGAAACATTTAAAAAATATTATGTCAGTTTCCACAGCAGTTGCTTAGGTGATATTCTGATAAAATTTTCCTGGTTACAGTTATATTTCCCCCTCTATTAGGTGTTTTCTTCATCAAGTATCAAATAAAATCCTAGAACAAATCAAGTGAATCATAAGCTTAGAGCCAGGGCTGGCTTCTTGGGCGTGACGTCTCTGTGTTTGTATAGAGCCCCCAGCTTAGAAGGGCTATGTGTTGGTTTTAATGCTCTACTGTTACTGTCTTAAAAATTCTTCAAAATTCTTTAACAAGAACCCTGCATTTTCATTTTGCACTAGGTCCCACAAATTAAGTAGCCAATCTCACTTAGAATTAATTCGAAACACCATTAAACTCTTACATTTCCTTCACAATTGTAATAAATATTAGAAATGTATCTTTTGTAAAACTTCAATTACAGAATGCTTGAGAATTGAGAGTTGGTCTCTAAAACTTAAAAAAAATTTAGTTAAATGCATTCAACTACTTCTCTCTCTTTGTAGACTTAAAAGTGAATAATTTAATGTTGGAGGACCTTGGGTATATGGGTTAAAATCCTAGGTTTGAAGGTGTATAAAACAGAACAAGTGTTTTTGGAATGGCCAGTGAACTTCACGTGTCTAGAAGCCAAGTCTATCACATTCACAACTGTTTCCCCAGGGTTTTGCACAGTACATGGCATACAGTAGGAAGAATTGTTTTTCTAATCAAATTTCTGGTTTTTACAGCTTTAATTTTGATCATCTTCTTTCTCTTATTATTAAATGTAGAAAATCCAAGTAAATTGATATTGCTAGTTACCTGGGACCTGGTTAAATGAGATTTTACTGAATATTGTACCCATTATTGGCATATATGCCAAAAATGTCAAATTGGTAAATTTTTGTACAGAAATTCTTAGACAAAACATATGGGAATAGAGGAATGAGATTTAGAAAACACAGAGCATAGGGAAATAGAAGAAGGAAATTGATAATGCTCAGAGAAAACTGAGTTCTTGATACCACCTTATAATATGAAGAAATTAGCTCAATCACATATGCATTAAGAGACTGAACTTCCCTCCTATTCCCTCCAGAGATTCCTTAAAAGAGGAGAAGGAGTATATTTCTTGGAGTTGCTTGACCCTGAGTTCCTGCTTCTGCTAAATCAATTGAGTTTGAAAATTATCTTGCCTTTTTCTTTAAACACTGTCCTTTTTCCATGTCATGGCTCCTCCTGTGGGAACCTACACAAATAGTAACATATTCTTATGAAGATTTAGGATATGGGAAGGACTATGCTTCTCATAAACACTGTGAATTTACTATTAACGTGTTCCCATTCTTAAATGTTCATCTGCCATCCTAAAAACAGGAATTTCTCACTGAATAACATTTCTCCTTGGGCTCTAGTCACCTGCCACGTCACTCTGTTCCCTCCCATAATCCATGCTTATTTCCTCTACTCTCCTCCCTCAGTACTTATCCTGGTCACTGTATTCCATCTCCTTCCACACCATGCCCACATAGGTATAATCTCATGCTTTGTAAATATAGACAGTTCTCTCCAGGATGGGAACTCCGGTAAAAACTGAGAAAAAAGACTACAAGATACATACTTACAATTACTATATTTACCTTAAATAAAAATGGGAGAGTACACACAGGTTTTGGTTTGCTCAACTTCCTCAAACATTTCTTTCCTTATCCTTCACCTTTCTGTTACATTTGTCTTAATCATGGAAGAAAAAGTGCCATTACTGAGAAAATAATTTTATGAGAAATTTTATTCTCACATTATAGCTAACAAAATCACATTTTTCGAATTATACAGATGTGTATAAATAACAAATTCATAAGAGTCAATTAGTAAAGGTTTTCAGAGTTAGAGATTCTGGTTTCTTTTTTTCCCCACGCCTATTTTATTTTACTTACTCCCTTTGTTAAACCACTCTATTGGTTATGAATGACATACAAAAGCTGTATATATTTAACGTATACGACGTGATGAGTTTGAAGGTAAGTATATACCCATATAAGGACATCACCACAATCTATGCCATCAGCTTATCTATCACCTCCAAAATTCCTTCCTGCATTCTTTATTATTATTTTGTGCATGATTAGAACACATAGCATAAGATCTGAATTTTTAAAACTATAACACAATATTATTAACTACATGCACTATGCTGTACAATAGACTTCTAGGATTTATTTGTTTTGCATAACTAAACCTTTGTACCCTTTGGTTAATAGCTCCTCTCTTCCCCCTCCCCAGCCTTGTCACTCACCATTCTACTCTGCGCTACTATCAGTTTGACTATTTTAGATTCCTCACATAATTGGTATCATGTACCATTTGTCTTTCTGTGTCTGGGTTATTTCACTTCGCACAATGTCTTCCAAGTTCATCCATGTCGTTGCAAGGAGCAAGATAACCTTTTTTGTTGAGAGATTTTATCATGAATGGATGTTGAATTTTCTCAAATGTTTTTTCCTACATCTGTTAAAATGATCGTATGATTTTAATTCTTCACTCTGTTAATGTGGTATATCACATTTATTGATTTGCCTATGTTGAACCATCTTGCTTCTCGAGGACAAATCACACTTGATCATGTGTTTATACTTTTTAATGTGCTGTTGAATTTGGTTTGTTGTTATTTTGTTGAGAATTTTTACATTAGGGATATTGGCCTGTAGTTTTCTTTTCCTGTGGTGTCTTTGTCGGGTTTTGGTACTGGGTGATGCCGATGTGACAAAATTAATTTGGAAGTATTCCCCCTTCTATTTTTTAAAAGAGGTTAAAAAGGATTGATATGCTTTTTTAAATGTTTGGATTAATTCACATGTGAATCCCTCTGGTTCTGAGATTTTCTTTTTGGGAGGTTTTGATTACTGGTTCAATCTTCTTATTTGTTATTTGTTTGTTCAGGCTTTCTATTTCTTCTTTTGTCAGCCGAGGTAGATACATGCTTCTAGGAATTCACCCATTTCTTTCTAAGGTGTCCAACTTATTTGTATGTCATTGTTCATGATAGTCCTTTATGATTGTTTTTATTTCTGTCTCATTAGTTATAATGTCTTCTCTTTCATTTCTGATTTTCCTTATTTAAGTCTCCTCTGTTCCTGATCAGTCTAGCTAAGGGCTTGTTGATATTGCTTGTCTTCTTTAAAAACCAACTTTTAGTTTCAACGATTTTTTTCTTTTGTTTTTTGTTGTTGTTCTCTATTTCACTTATTGCTGTTCTAATCTTTATTATTTCCTGCCTTCTGCTAACTTTGGGCAGGTTTTGGAGCTTCTTGGAAGGGAGGGACACACAGAAAAATTTATCTGAAGGTGATTTATACAGTGGGAAATTAGTAGCATATGAGTTGTATGTTCTTTGGAGGGTGAGGCCACTTGTAAATTGTGAAAATGGAATAGGCAATTTGTGTGTCGGTTCCCTCAAATGGTTTTAAAAAGAAAAACTGGCAATGTTTAACAAAATATAACTTCTCTGAGGAAGTACTCCAATCACATTCTTACCCAGCAACATTTTCTGGCTCTGTTAATGTTTGGGCAGATGAAAAGGGAGTCACAATGATACAATAAGCTAATATACTTCCAAGGGACTCTTGTGAAATATTAAAGTATCATTCCAAACCAGAAATGGCTAATTATATATTATTCATGTCAATAAGAGGATTTAATTTTTGAAACTTTTCTGAGGATCCAGAGGGATACCTTGTGAATTATAGCTCATGAAATGAGAAAGATTAATTCAGTTCTAATGGTTTTCACATGGCCAAGTGATACATTTTCAAATTTGGCAATAATCTGTAAAATATTATAATGCTCATGCTTGGTTGATGATCAGCACTTAGAAGAAGAGAAGGCAGGAACACATAAGTCTCACCTGAGGAGCTTTTCAAAGAAGCATATTCCCCATCTTCTGCCAGAATTGTGATAACTATGTCTAGGGAGGTGCAGATTCACATGCAATACACAGAGCAGATGATTACTATGCAAATGGTTCACTCTCTGAGATACACCAGAAGAAATTCTACCTGGTGTAATCCAAAGAGTATCTGCTTTATTTTCCAGTCAATCTTTTAGGTCAAGTAGCATGATTCCATCCTCTTCTTCTGAGCTATGGATTCAGAACATCCAATGTGACTCCAAAAGAAATCATTTTAAAATGCTCCCTGGGGCATTATAATATCCATTGGTTTCCTACTGGATTTGGGATCCAGTGCCCCAGAGCACTGTCTGTCAAAGTTGGTTCAAGAATCACTTGTATCAGTACCACCTGTGAGCTAGACAAAATGCAGATTTTGGAGCTCCATCTTAGGTTCATGTACTCTGAGATGAGGCCTATAAAAACAATTTTAACTAGCTCTTTCCTTGGTATTTGAGAATATCCTAAGATATTCTTGAGACCATCTTAGGAAAACTAAGTTTGTTCCTGGTAAAGCAATAAAGTAAAAACAGCTATAGGACTGGTTGTCCTACTAAGCATGTCAAAGATACATATCAGGCAGAGTATGAAAACCAGCAGGATGCCAGCTTTATATTAGGCGGGCATAAGAGAGATGGGCTTAGTCAATAGTCTGTAATAGGGGTGCCTGAGTGGCTCAATCATTTAAGTGTCCATCTCTTGATTTTGGCTCAGGTCATGATCTCAGGGTTGTAAGATTAAGCCCCACATCAGGCTCCATGCTGGGTGTGGAGCCTGTGTAAGATTCTCTGTCTCCCTTTTCCTCTGCCCCTCCTCCCTTTAAAAAAAATAGTCTGCAATAAAAGAATAAGGAGGAATTGGTGAGAACCAGCAAGAGGCATTCACAGGAGGACACAGAAGTCTCTTCTGGGGAGTTCCAATGGCTGCAGTCTCAGTAGAAGGATGAATTCAAGAACTGCAGATCTCACCCTCAGAGTCAGAGTTTAGTCATAGAATATTAAAATGAATGTTTTGAGATATCTTCTTTGTATTGTCTTAATCAGGGGTCCTTGGTTTGGAAAATAGAGCTATCCACGCTAGTTTAAACAAAAGGAAGTTTACTGTAAGGATGCTCATAGAGTGAAAATCAGATGAAATCTACAAAAATGCAAGGGTTCAATGTTGGATATGGAGAGCATTTCTGGATTGAAGGGGGCTCTGAATGCCTACAAACAGAAACGTAAAAGACTGTCATTCTGATGCCATGTCATTAGCAACAGTCAGTTATTCTCTGTCTAGAGTATTCCAAATTTTCTGCTTTAAAATTAGTATTTTTTTCCATTCATTTTTTTTCAAACTGGGACTCTAACTGGCTAAGCTAATTGTTGGTGTGTTTTTCCCCAAGTTGGCCAACCTGTGGATCAGGTTGCCCACATTGGCCTAATGATTGTGGTGGCAGAGGATGGGGACATGGAGTTGGGGGTCAGGCATACGAAAGAAAGTGGCTACTTCAGAAGCAAGGGGTGTTGGGAGAGACAGATTCCTTTAAAACACAGAAGGCAAAAAATAAAAAATTTAAAAAAACCCACAGAAGGCACTAAAGAGGGCATGATTGTATGGAGCACAGGGTGTTATACACAAATAATAAATAATGGAACACTACATCAGAAACTAATGATGTACTGTATGGTGACTAACAGGACATAATAAAAAGAAGTTGTTTTAAGAAAAAAGAAAAGAAAACAGAAGGTGGGAAGCAGACATGCAGAGTAAACATGTTTGTGACCTTCCTCTTTTCTTCCTGAATCACTTAATGTCAGCATTTATTTTCACCTGGGAACATGATAATTTTGCTTGACTTTTCATGTTGGGGTGTATGAACAAAACAGACACACTGACCTGGCTAAGAACTCAGGGAAAAAACTGGAACCCTGGTATCTGGACAGGATGCTGTCTGGTGACTGAGATTCAGGGAGGCAGAGCCAACCCACTGTTTTGGCCTATATGTCAATAAACTTGTATACCTTGGGATTAGGTCTGCACAAACAAACCTATCTCTCTCTCTCTCTCTCTCTCTCTCTCTCTATATATATATATATATATATTTATTTATTTATTTCTGAGAGAGAGAGAGAGAGCTCATGAGTAGAGTGGGGCAGAGGGATAGGGAGAATCTTAAGCAGACTCCATGCACCATCATGGAGCCCAACGTGGGGCTCAATTTCATGACCCTGAGATCATGACCTGAGCTGAAATCAAGAGTTGGATGCTTAGTGGGCTGAGCTACCCAGGTGACCCACAACTTAATAGTTTAGTTTTTTTTTTTTAACCTTACATTTTATTTCATTCTTTTGTGAATTCAGGTAAGTGTGTACAATCTCAGACTATGATTCAGTACCCTTCCCCGCAACTGCCACACTCTGCTGTCTTTGAAATTTCAAATATTGCTAAAAATACAATGACTTCTTTATGGATACATTTCAGTATATATATATAACTTTCTCTTAGCCTTGGTAACTAGTTGGAAAAAGTCTATGTGATGCCAGCAATTCTCATGTCTCAGTATGACATTTTCTTAGCTCATATTCTACAGTGAATCCTTTTGAGACTCAGCAAAGACCAATTTTATTTAAACTTGTGAAAATGTGAAGATGTTCCAGCCACTGGTCTTCTCTTACAACAAATAATGTTCCACTTCCTCCATCATCAGAAATCCTAATCCTACATTATCTGTATGCCTTTGAGAAAAATCAGTGACTGGCTTTCTGAGGCCAAATTAGAAGAAGAAGAATTATTAAATTATCTCAAATATGTTCAATAATGAAGAAAGGAGAAAATATATTTAAAAGGGTAAAGGTGAAACATCTAGAAGTGAAAACATTGCATCATATGTTCAGGGGCCAGAGTTCAGTCCCAACTGTGACATTAACCCTGTCTTCCTGGACAAAGTCATCTAAAACTCCTGAAAAACTAAGCAGTTACATTGGTTCTATAAACCATAGAGTATTAGAAGTTATTACGGGAATATGTACGCATATATATATACACATGTATTTTTGTATATGTAAAGAGTATATGTATATGTGTGTAGGTGTATATTAATATCTATGAAATACATAATATGTATTACGTATATAAAATATATACAGCATATTAAGTATGTAATATGCTGTATATATTTTATATATAATTATATGCGTAGCATATTGTGTATATATACACAGAGAACTCAAACTTTCTATATCATTTCTTTGTAAGATCAAGCTCCCTTCTTTGGAAGACCAGGACTATGTGCTAAGGACTTTGAATTTCAGTCAACGCTAGTGTTTGTTAATTCATGCATCCACCCATCCATCCATTTGTGGTCACCAAACTCTAAGGGGTTAGATAGTGACATGGTAAGGTTTGATATCTGAAGGGAGAGGAAATAAATCATTCCAATCCTGTTTTACTGTTGTTTGTTTGTTCGTTATTTAAGTTCATTATTTTAAGTGTTGGTTTTCATTTTATGGAAGGAAGTGAGGCAATGTATCCCCTAAAGGAAGTAGCATGTATCTTTATCCCAAGAACTAGTGAGGTAGTCAGTAAGTATTTGAAAGCATGTATATATGAACCTATGTGTGAATGTATTTAAGAGCCACAATGAGAGAAATTTCTCTATGATCCATGTCCTTTGAAGAGCTCCTGTCCAAGATTTACTAAGAAAGATAAAACCAGGGACTTGAAAAATGGAATATTTCTCATTCTTCTTTTGTTCCAACTTTACTATGTTTATGCAGTGGAGGTCAATGAAGAGAGGAGAAAAGAGAGAAAGAACTGAGAAAACATTTTGGAATGTTGTATGCACAGTTGAAAGAAGTCAAAAGTTAACGTTTTGACTTTAAAAGTTAAAGACTCCAGATGGTGCTTTAGAGTGGCATTACCCCTAGCTCTTCCAAGGCTACCACCTACCTCACTTCAAATCCAAGTCTCTTCTAAGAATAATGAAAATGTTGTACTGATGACATGGATGATTACTAACCCAGCTGAAATACCAATTTTGTAAAGGCAGCTTAGAAGTAAGAAGAATTTTATCCAATCCCTCATTCCTGTGGCTAGTCAAACCTTTTCCTAGGTTTAATAGTAAGGAAAGAGCAATATTTATAGTTGACTTTGTCATTGTGGGAACACATGCAACCTTAGCCTGAAGGGATGCTAAAACTTCAGAGGCAAGCTGGCAAAGAAAGGAGCGTATGTTAGGACAAGCTGGCATAAGAGAACTGGAGAGAAATGTAAGCTAGGCTACTTGTGGTTGTCTTTGCTAAGGAACTTAGCTTTTAGGTCATTTTTACTGCAACCAACATCCAGTTACAGTGACGTGGCCATGGGAGCTTAAGGACCAAGCATAGCCACTCTATTTTGTTATTGTTGCCTATATGTTATAAAATGGATGAGTTTAATGCCTAGACCTTTGAGTACATGATTTCTACTAGAGGCATGATAGTCTCAGATCCTTTCATAAATGCCATCTAGTCACCTTCATTCAGGCACTCAGTGGAAGTCTATACAAGGATAAGAAATGGAGTTAAATGAAATGCATTTGGATTTTAGAAACTGCCCTTTATTGTCCATGAAGTACCCAGAAGTCTCTTTTTAGCACAGGAAATATCTCTTTTAGTCTTATGGACAATGGTAGCAATTACAGTCCATTATAGAGTAAAATTAGCAGTTAGGAAAATTTGGTCATTTTATAAAATCCTAAGGAGTCTATGATGTTTCTAGTTATCAGAAAAGATCCTGAAAAGTTATCTATGCTGTGGACACCATGTATATAAAAGTAGGTCCTGAAATGTACCACATTGCTACATTTCAATGAGTAGACTCATTGCTATTATAAATCTAGCAAGCTGAAATCTTTTCAGAGGTAAAAATACAGGAAGAGGTAATATTTTCAAAATCTAAGGGTATTAAACTTGAAAATTACCACACAGAGAAGAATAAGAAAATAAATGAGACTTTGTGTTTGATCTTGGTCATAACACGAAGAATTTTGCTTCTGAGAAAAAAGTGGCTTTTTTTAACTGATCAGCAAATAGAAAATATTACATCTGTAAGCAGTCAGAGAATAATAGCAATTAAAAATTAACCCTAGTATTTAAATAAGACCTGATCAAAGCCTGCTACTGACAATCCAGAACTTGTCTTTTAAAATAATTCTTTTCAAAGGTTAATTTAAAAAAAATTATTATTTTTTAAAATTTCTTTTCAGCGTAACAGAATTCATAGTTTTTGCACCACACCCAGTGCTCCATACAATGCGTGCCCTCCATAATACCCACCACCTGGCTCCCCCAACCTCCCACCCCCGCCCCTTCAAAACCCTCAGGTTGTTTTTCAGGGTCCATAGTCTCTCATGGTTCATCTCCCCCTCCAATTTCCCTCCACTCCCTTCTCCTCTCCATCTCCCCATGTCCTCCGTGTTATTTGTTATGCTCCGCAAATAAGTGAAGCCAAAGGTTAATTTTAACTGACAGATTCTTAGCGTTCTTTTGTGGAAGTTATTTCAATTAAAAATAGGAATTTGTACCTTGGGCTCAATTACCCCTGATCTTTCTGAATTAAATCATTAATAACAGGAATTATCTATCCTAGAACATATTGAACTTGAGTCAAATCCTGGTAAAAATCTGATACCTTATACTGGCACAAAAACAGACACATAGATCAGTGGAACAGAATAGAGAGCCCAGAAATAGACCCTCAACTCTATGGTCAACTAATCTTCGAGAAAGCAGGAAAGAATGTCCAATGGATAAAAGACAGCCTCTTCAATAAATGGTGTTGGGAAAATTGGACAGCCACTTGCAGAAAAATGAAATTGGACCATTTCCTTACACCACACATGAAAATAGATTCAAAATGGATGAAGGACCTCAATGTGAGAAAGGAATCCATCAAAATCCTTGAGGAGAACGCAGCAACCTCTTCGACCTCAGCTGCAGCAACATCTTCCTAGGAACATCGCCAAAGGCAAGGGAAGCAAGGGCAAAAATGAACTATTGGGATTTCATCAAGATCAAAAGCTTTTGCACAGCAAAGGAAACAGTTAACAAAACCAAAAGACAACTGACAGAATGGGAGAAGATATTTGCAAACGACATATCAGATAAAGG